>JAJOOH010009191.1:0-76559 GCA_029582605.1 Solanum gracilifrons
TATCCAAAGTCATATTCATAAATCCCCAAAACGAAACCAAAACCTCTCCAGTATTTCTCTTTGAAAACATTTTCAATGGTTTATTTATGATGGATTATGATTGAATTGATGATTTATTTTTTATTTATGATGAAATCCCCCCATCAACACATGAATCCCCATAATACTCAATTGTGAATTTATGATGTGGGTTGATTGATTATAGAAACATATCAATTGATTATGTCTAGATTGATTGAGTAATTGAATCATGATATTCCCCATATCTAACGTAGTAATTCTAGATGTTTGGGTTGAGTTTGATTTATAGCCCTTGAATAGCAAATTCTGAGGGTTTGTACATGTTGATAAGAATTGAGTATGAGCTTGTGATTCACTTAGAAAGTGAAAATATTATGAATATAGTGTAATTGTGGTATTGTTGAAAGATACTTCTCCCCATACCTTTACACATGATTATGCATGAAATGTCTATGACTATAATAATGTGGTTGTGTTGATTGAAAGGCTATTCTCATTAACACACTATGAACATGATGTTAAAGGTTTACTCACATATTAATGATTCTAAAGTTGAAATGATATTCTCACCTAATGAATCTATGAGCTATCATGGTACCATGTTGGTTTGAGTGCTAGGGCCTTCTTTCATGAACATAAACTTAAGTAAAAGACTTAACATGAATATTAAAGGGAATTATGCTTAGCACCGAGTGGATATGAGTATGAGATGGAAGCTTTTACACCAGTTAGTCTGGCTTCCCAATGGATTCCTTTAATGCCAGTTAGTCCGGGTTCCCAAAATAGTTTTCTCATGAGATGGAAACCTTTTACCTCTGTTAGTCCAGATTTCTAGTAGCAATTTCCTTATCTCGTAACTATGTGCCCACATAGGTCTTTAGCTAGTTGATCCACCGAAGCTACCAAACATGAGTTCTACCTTAGGCAAGTAGGACACCTCTTTTTGTTGTGGGGGCATGACACTGGATTTTATGTACTTCACGTGGTCTATGTTAGTTAAGGCTATATTTCCCTACATGGCAAGAACACGAACCAGGACATGAAGAAGAACATGAACTGTGACGCGAACATGAACGTTAAATATACTTATAACTTCGCAATAAGTTGTACTTATTGTGAGTTGGGGTATGGGACTCCTGTTATGCATTGAACAAATAGACTTTGAAAAGGGTTATGGTGTGGTTTCCTTATGTTATGAAGATATATGAATTTATGCATGTATGATATGGATTGTTGCTAAGAGTGACTTTACTTACTACAAGCTATGAACAAGAGTGTTTCCTTTTCTATGAGTGATCGTTATGGATAAGGTGAAGTTATCATATGAATGATTATGGTGGCCTAAAGGTGGTACTTAGCATATATAGGAGTATGGGATCTTGTCTATGCATTGCACAAGTATAACTTAGGGTTGCTTATGAAATGGTTTGACTTTGTATTTACACTAATGTGCATGATGATACTTAAAGTTGATAAAGTGCATGGTGTCAACTAAAATGTCCCTTTTTGCATGTTTTAAGGATTTTTATGCATGGCTACCATACTTAGTAAAAATTTTGTGCTAACCCATATTTTCTACATTTTTCTATAAGTGTAGGGCTCGATTGTTGAGGTGTGCTTCCTTCTTGATCAAAAGCTTAGGTTGACTATTATCCACGCTTTGGTGAGTCCTCATTGTTCGAGGACAAGAGTTGTTCATTTCTAGTTTCTTTCGTACTTTCTCTTTTGAGACTATGTGGTAAAGGGTTGTGACCCTTATTGATTCTCGATTGTATTACATGGTTATTGAGACAATGTCTAGACTCCTTTTTTGATTTTATGTAAACACTTCAATTGTAAAAAGTTTTAATTCTGCATCATTTCTATTACTTAGGTTTATAATATGCTAAGGAGTTTTATTAGACCCCGTCAGGGTCAAGTATGCCGTGTTACATCTAGAGAGTACCCCTGGGTCGTGACACACCCTTCATGGGTGAGATTTTCAAATAGTCCAAGTCATTAAATTCAAATTCTAGATCCCTTCTTCTCACATCGACATAAGATATTTGTCTACTTTGATACGTTCTTAACCTCTATCTAATGAGACGAACTTTCTCAAAAGCCTCATAAACCAATTCGTGACCAATAAGTGCAGTCTAACGTACCTCAAACCAACAAACCGGAGACCTACATCTCCTACCATACACGGCTTTAAAAGGAGCCATACCGATACTTGAGTGGTGACTATTATTGTAGGCAAACACTATTAATGGCAAGTGGCCATCCCAATTACCTTTAAAATCTACATCACATGCCCTTAACATGTCCTTTTATGTTTGAATGGTGTGTTCCACTTGATCATCCGTTTGAGGGTGGAAAGCGGTGCTAAGCTTCACCTTAGTACCAATCCCTTTTTGGAATGACTTCCAAAAGTGAGACATAAATTGAGTACCCCAATCCGAAATAATAGATGAAGCAACTCCATGTAGCTTCACTATCTCCCTTATATACAATTTAGCATAGTATTCCGCTGAAAGAGAAACCTTGACGGGAATAAAGTGGGCTGATTTTGTAATCCTATCAACAATAGCCCAAATAGAATCATGTTGCCTACGAGTACGAGGCAAACCCACAATAAAATCCATAGTCACCTCTTCCCACTACCTAGTGGGAATTGGTACATCTTGCAAAAATCCTCCCTGCCTTCGGTGCTCAACCTTAAATTGTTGATGATTCAGACATTTGGCTATAAATTCCGTAATATCCTTTTTCATACCATTCCACCAATAGACTTCCCGTAGGTCATTCTACATCGTGGTGGATCCCGGATGAATAGAATATCTAGAACCATGAGCCTCTTCTAAAATTTGCTCCCTCAAACCATCAGCATCCGGAGCACATAATCGACCTTGGTACCTAAGTACCCCATCTCCCCCTTGGGAGAAAGCCTCAACAAACTTCTTGAGTGCTGATTCTTTCAAATCAACTAATATAAGATCAAAGTCTTGTTTAGACTTCACATGTACCATAAAGGACGATTCAGAGCCATTGTGAACCCTGACACCACCCTTAGGGGAATCTACTAGTTCGACACCTAACTAGCTCAATCTATGCACCTCACGAATCAATTCCTTCTTCTCATCCTCTTTATGAGCTACAGTACCCATGGATAATATATTAAGTGCATCCGCTACAACATTAGCTTTGCCAGGGTGGTAAAGGACACTCATGTCATAATCCTATAAAAGTTCTAACTACCTTCTGTGTCAGAGTTTCAAGTCTTTTTGACTAAACACATATTGAAAACTTTTGTGATCTATGAAAACATCAACATGGACTAGCATGGTTATGTTTGCCTTAAATATTGGGAGGCATTATTTGTATGGAGTTTATGTAGATGTTTTTACCGACCACAAGAGTTTGCAATATGTGGTCAATCACAAAGATCTAAATCTTTGCCAAATAAGATTGCTTGAGTTAATGAAAGATTATGATATGAGTGTTCTCTAACACCCCGAAAAAGAAAATAAGGTGGAAGATGCTATTAGTTGGTTATCTATGGGAAGTGTTGCTTATATTGAAGAAGAAAAGAAAGAGTTTGTTCGAAATGTTCATAGATTGGCCCGATTAGGTGTTCAACTAGTGGACTCCACCAAGGGTGGTGTTACGGTTAACAATGGTTCCGAATTGTCTTGTGTTGCAGATGTAAAATCCAAGCAAGGTCTTGATCAAATTTTTGAGGAACTGAAAGACGCGGTGCTTAAGAAATCCGTTGAGGCTTTCTCCCAAGGGGGAGATTATGTACTTTGATATCAAGGTCGTTTATGTCTTCCAAATGCTGATGACTTGAGGGAACAAATCTTGACGAAAGCCCATAGTTCGTTATATTGTCAGGACCCATGGGTACCCTATAGATGCGACACGGTGTACAAGACTCCAAAAAGTCTCATACAAGCCTAATAACATTCATGGACATAAGAGCATAGGAAAAATAGTGCAGAATTTAAAACTTTTCTTTAAATCCATACAATCGAAAATCATTCAAAATAGCGGAAGTCTACTAGTCTCACATGGACATCTAAAAACAATCTGGAAACAAAAGTAGGGTCACGACCCTTTACAATAGAAAGTCTAAACGAGTCTATTACAATGAAAGACATGAAAAATCAAAAGTACATGTCCTCGAATATATGAGGACATACGAATAGTCTTGGAAGAACTCAATCCAAGCTTCAACTAGAGAGAATCAACTCAAATGTCGGAACCTATACTTTTGTGAAAATGAAGAAATCAAGGTTAGCACATTTAATGTACTAAGTATTATAGCCATGCAAAAACCATGCTTAAAACGAACATTTTATTTTAAAGTCATGCTTTATGCCAATTTGAGAAAAATCCATGAACATAAGTATAAGAGGAATAATATACACACATAACCAACATACAAGTCATTTCTTCACATTAAAACATAATCAACATATAAGACATTTCATCACATTAAGCTCTCACCTTAATAACACCAAGCCATACTTTGTGCAATGTATGAATAGCGTCCCATACCACCATCCACACTAAGTACCGCATTAAGTCCACCAAAAGTGAACTTACCATTCCTCCTTTTCATCTTTAAACAATACTCATACATAATGAACATAAACATTTCATAAATCATAACAAGGAAGTAACTCATAATACAATCCATGTATAGCATGAATCATCTCATTAAGAACATAGGTCAACATTCTTTATTTGTCTTATTAAGAGCACTTTCATTCATTAGTCATTAAGACATTAGAGAACTCACTATATCCCTCCCAAAGCCTACTCGTGCAATACATACATAGCATCTCATACTACCACCCATACTTCATAGAACCTCTCAAGTAACCATATTGGATATCTCACATGATGGGAATACGCATTAACCGACAGAGACCATGAGAGCAAACCTTGGAATCAGGTGTCATATGACCCCACACAGAAAGAAGGTGTCCTAGTTGCCTAAGGTAGAACTAGATACATTTTAACTTAGGTGTTCCACTAGCTAATAACCTAATTATGGGATAAGAAAGATGTTCATTGAAATCCGACCTAACGTAGGGAGAACTTCCATCTTACCATATCCACTCGGTACTTAACCTCTATTCCCATAGAGTAGTTCATTCGCATTAACATTATTGTACTTGAAAGGGCCACCAACATTAGGCCTACCGACCCAAGGTACATTACACATAAAAGGGCCACCACTAGTAGGTCTACCATTTCAAGGTACATTACATGGATAGCTCATTGAATCCTCAAAAGAGGGCTACCACCATTAGGTCTACCGCTTCAACGTTCATCATTTCACACAAGAAAGGGACACCACCATTAGGTCTACCAATTCAAGGCATATGATCACATTAGTATCTAGACGCATCATGAAGGGCTACCAATATTAGGCCTACAGGTTCAAGACCTAGCCTAGAATACTTCATCATTCATTTATAAAAGGGCCACCGACACTAGGTCTAATGATTCGAGGAAAAGCGTCAAAATACGTCATTAGTCATTTATGAAAGGGCTACCAACATCAGGTCTACCGATTCCATGTTTATTAAGTCAAGACACATTCATTACACAAGAAGAGGATATCTAAGCTTACCAATTTAAGGTACTTCATTCAAGATCACATTCATCAATACAAGAAAAAGATGCCTTAAGCCTACCAATTCAAGATACATCAATCCACATTACTTTCATTTATACAAGAAGATGATGCCTAAGCATACCAATTCAAGACAAGACATTACATTGAGGAAACCGTTCACATTGTATCATCATCATTCATGAGTGTTAATTGAGATTATGCTTTCAATAATAACACAATTTCATTCTAAACATGATCATAACACTTTCATTCAGATCACACACATATACTTCACATCATGATCATACATAGATCCTTCATGAAATTGCCCTCCAAGGCTATGAATCAATATCAATCCAAACATCTAGAATACTACATTAAATAAGGAAATTAACATTATTCAATAAATAGTTCAATATAATAATAAACAATTCAACATACTTATATGATCAATCAATTCCCAATCACAAATCACAACTTAGAATTTTGGGGGAAACATGGGTTCATAGGAAAAATTCACCATAACTAATCATTAATTCAACAATCCATTCACAATTCATCATATAGAAAACTTTGAAAACGTTTTGGAATTGAACCCATGCATAGATTGAAACCCTAGGTTTTTGGTGGATATTTTAGAATCTTGAAATCGTCTTTTGATAAGGTTCCTTGAATGAAATTTAATCAAGGATGGAGACTACCATACCTTAAGGGAAGAAACTCCACGAAAATTGAGTGAGAATGGTGAGATCATGACCTTGAAAGCTTGACTCCTTCATTGCCAATAGTGGTTTCTAGAGAGAAAATATTTAGAGAGGTGGGTAGTTTCTAATTTTTTATTTGAAGTATTAAATTTGAAAATGAGTTTTAATACCTTTGAAAGACTTAAAATACTTTAATTAATCAATAATAACCGTTCCTTAAGTCATCTAACCTAAAAAGGAATTTTACCAAGCCACCCTCCACTTAGCCGAAACTTGACAGTGAAACTGTGGGGACTCACAACCCTAGACCTACGGACCATAAGTGGGGTGACGCCCCATCCTGCATGTCTGCTGATTGGGTCTGAGACTCCCCATTTGGGGTCTTTACCCACGGAAGCAATACAAGGGGTGTGGATGGACCTACGGAGCATAGATCCCATCCGTAGCTCCTTGAATTTTTGGCAACTTTGGCTAGTTGGGGCAGCCTTGGGGTTAAGCTTTAGGTTCACCCTCAAGGACCCTTAGTTGGTCCTTGGGGGGTCGTACCTTGACATTTAACCTCTAAACTCCTCAACCTAAGCTCAGGACATCATTTTACAACCTACAAGCCCATATCAAACACAAACACACACTCGTTAGGCTCTAGTTCCTCCTACTAGTTTTCTGTGTCGTTACATTATTTCCCCCTTAGGAACATTCGTCCTCGAATGATACTTTAAGCACTTTAAGGAATTGACGACTCAAGACTACCACCTCATCATGCATGCAACATCATAATCAATGCACAACACTAGAAGGGAACATCAACTCCATCTCAAATATACTTCATGCAACACAAGAAAGTAGGAACTACATCTACAAACTCATTATGCATGAAAACTTCAACATTTCTCATTGTATTGGAGGAATCACCTTCTCCAACTTAAATCATGCTCATCATAAAATCATTAGGCACATTATGTAATTTCTCTTAAAAGCACACTTAGGCATGTTCAACAATTCACCTCATGAAACATATAGACTACTCATACTAAATGCACATCAACATGAGGAACATAATTCATAAAAACTAATTTATCATTTAAACAAATATTCATCAAGAACATGCATAACATAAGGATACCATGGAAACACATAATTACACACGACTCCAAAACATGAAACAAGCTACAAGGAACTATTAGTTTCAAGCTTGAATAGGAATAGAAGGAAAGAGATAAGAATATTGGAACTCTCAACAACCTTACTATTCAACATACAATCTCCCCCTTGGGAGTAAACCCATACTTAGGCCTACATGAGAATTACATAGGGACCTTAACAAGACATTCACAACTATTAGAAACGAAAAACATACCGGTGCCATCATCTGAAAAGTTGTTTAGTCAACTCTAGTAGCATCCTTAACTAAAACCCTTACTAGGACACCACTCCGCTACATTTTTCATGGATGGAACTTCTTTACAACATCACTTCTTTCAATTCTAAGGTCGGAGCAAGTCATCACTAAACCTTCACACTCATCACACAAGATTTTTCTAAACCAAGGTGAATTACACTTCTACCCTTTTTAGAGGAGTCTACTCACTTCACGCATCTAGGCATTTCTAAAACACCTTATTCATCAACTCTTTCAACATATCTCAAAACTCATCATGACTAAGTCGGGTTCTACCATCAACTAAAAATAACCATAAAACAACTCATTCATACTAAAGACAACATCACAATCTATCATCTCAAATCTACCAAGTCACATAGCTATATTTGGCATCCCAACCAACCTTTTTCTCTCTCAATCTTTGTAGCATTAGCCCTTCAAGTAGTCATATCCTAAAGACCATCAGATAAGGAATATGGGAGATACCTTATAGATTTAAAATCTATGGCACGACATTGAGAATGAGGAAGTGAAGTTTCCTAAGCATCCAATAGCTTCCTATTCATAAATGTGGCGTGCTTCACACTATGAACAAGACTCTACTAGACATGGCTTGTGAGACATTAATCCTAAAAACCATCCCAAAACCTTGTGCTCTTATAGCATGTTTGTTACGACCCAAGGGTACCCCCTAAAAGTAACATGGTGTACTGGACCCCAAAGGGATGTCATACAAGCCCTTAGCATATCTTAACATAACATAACAAAAAAAATAAGAAAATTTAAAACTTTTACAATTGAAGTCATTTTCATAAAACTAAGCGGAAGTCTTTCTATACTTTGTCTCAAACCAACTAATACCACTTTAGAATAAAACTCTTGGGACACAGCCCATACAATAGTCTCAACATGAAAATAAAAGACATAAAGGAAAGGTGGGTTTTATCCTTGAAACTATGAGGACTCACCAAGATCTTCAACTCCTTGCAAAACCTATCTCCAAGTAGCACTCAAGTCTCCAAACCCTACATTTGATTAGAATGTAGGGAATATGCATTAGTACAAAATGTACCAAATATGATAGCTAGCACAACACCATAAAAGCATCTCAAAGTGGTTAGTCAACATAAGACATAAGCTTAACAGATAATAACATAGTCATAACATAATCAACATAGTCATAGCATAATCTCCAACATAAGCATCATATAATCATAAGCCAACATAAGACATAGTTAATGACAATAGGAGATAAGTCATAATCATTTAAGCAGTATTAACTCTTAGTCATCTATACCATAATAGCACCATTATCAAGTAAATTCAAAAGCATACATGTGCAAAGCAAGAATAGCATCCCATAATACCACCCAAGCCAAGTATCCATTTTTGGTTATCTTAATCATGGCCTATATACATGGTTAAGTCTCTAAGTTTCTATACCATAAGGGCACCATACTTCTAGGTAACCTCAAATCACACTCGTGCAATGCATGAAAGGCATCCCATACTACCCTTCACACTACGCATATCCTTGAAGTTAACCTAGTCATATCCACCCTCATTTGGTCTTACTATTGGCTATATTCATATAGACAAGGGAGCTATCACCTTTAGTCAATTATATCTTGGAAGGAAACTATAGCAACAACCCAATCTAAGTCATACTGCATAAGAGAACCCTTCACAACTAGCCTCAAGTCATACTTGTGCCATGAATGGATAGCATCCCATACTACTACCCACAGTAAGTACCCTTTTATACTATCATGAATGTTCACTAGTTAGGGACTAATCCCACTATTCTTCTTGCCTCTATTCATATAAGGTACTTCTCTATTTAGTACTAGGCAAGTCCCAACCCACGAATGAACTTTGTTTCTCAATTCAAGGAAGCAAAGGAAAAACCCCCTAATAGGCTAGACCATGCTATTGTCTTACTGACATAACTAGGTTAAGCTAAGCTAACTACCTTGGAAGACACTAACATGCAAGTCCAAGCTATTCTAAGAAAGGTATAAGTGTATTGTCTTAGACCAACAAAGTCATGCTACCCTTGCAAGCGTACCATGATACAAATGCAAGATATCCTTAGGAGAGTATGATTCTTAATCCTTAGGTATCCTTAGGAGAGTATGAGTCCTCAATCCTAAGCTACCATGACTAACCTAACTCAAGCTACCCTTGAAATGCACCTTATAATGCAAAGTCAAGTTACCATTAGGAGAGTATGGATCCTTAATCCTAAGCTATTCTTAGGAGAGTATAAGTCCTCCATCCTAAGCTATCCTTGAAATGCATCTTACAATGCATAGTCAAGCTACCCTCACAAGCATCCCAACATGCTAATGTGAGCTATCCTTAGAAGGGTATGATTCTCAATCCTAAGCTATCCTTAGGAGAGTATAACTACTCAATCCTAAAGCTACCATGAAATGGTCTTGGCCAAACTAAGTCATGATACTGTGAAGGCATCCTAACAATGTTATTTCAAGCTACCCATAGAAGAATATAAATCCTCAAACCTAGGTTACCATGACTACTCCTAACACATGCTACCATGAAATGCATTTTACAAAGCCAAGTCAAGCTATCCCTTAGAAGAGTATAGATCCTCTATCCTAAGCTGTGAACCTTGGTCTTATTCTACTATGCCAGGCTATTCATGAAACGAACATATGTCACAACTTCAAGCTATTCTAGACTAACAAGATTTGATTCATTTTAGCTTATTAAGCCAACCTAGAATCATTCTATATAAGAGAACCTTGGATCTCCTAGCATCTTTATGCCTAAGTGTGTAAGAGAGAAGCAATACACAAAACGATCACATAATATTGGCTTTACCCCCAAAGCCCTAACATAGATGGCTACAAGGCCAACTTTCAAGCTTTACTTCTTACTAGCATCTTCATACCTAGATTTCAAGGTATTTCAATCACATTATTCCTTAGAAGGTGAATCTAGTCATAATTGATTCATAAAGGTTTAATTCTAATTGTTCAAGTCACGATCCATCATATTCAATGAAGTCTAGTTCAATTCATGATTCTATGTTCCTAACCTTGAACAATTACTACTCATGCCATTGATTTAGGAAGATCACCTTTGAACCTTCAACTTTGCCTCCAATGGCATAAACCCACAAATATCACATTCATCAATTTAGATTAGCGTTTACCATAGAAATCACATGAAATCATTATAATATCATAATTCAGTGCTAATACAATCATAATTATGTATTATCCACTAGATTGGAATCATACCCAAACCCTACCCACAATGTAAGTACAACCCTAGCTAGAATTGGGTTTTTGACTTCACAATTGGGAGAAACTATGGGGGCTTTATGGGTGGAAGAACCCATAGATGAATAAGCTAAGCATACCTCTTTCCAAAGCCCTAAGAAAATCTTGAATAAATTGAGGAAATCTACCTTCTTCTCTTCTTCTTCTTTATCATCATCATCATCTTCTTCTTCTTCTTCTTCTTCTTCTTCTTCTTCTTCTTCTACGACTACTACTACTACTACTTCTCCTCCTCTTCCTTCTTCTTCTTCTTCTCCTCCTCCTCCTCCTCCTCCTCCTCCTCCTCCTTCCCTTCTTCTACTTCTTCTTCATCTTCTAGAGAGAGAATTTCTTTAGAGGATTTTGGGGTCTTAGATGTATAAGTTACAATGATTTAGTTTAGGTGTCTATTAGGTATTTATAGGTGGTTTAAAACTAACTAATCGACCTACCTTAACCCCAAACTAATTACTAACTTAACCTCTAAACACTTAGCTAAAAACTAAAACACTCAAAACTTCCCCAACCCATGAGACGACCACCCACAAACCGTGGGTGGGTCTACGAACCGTACTGGTCCTTCGTGGGTGGAGTACTGAGGCTTAACATGGTAGGCCTTTGCAGGCCTTAACCCACAACCCCCACCTACGGGGTGTGGGTCAATCTACTAGCCGTAGTTGGCAAAATGTAGGTCACTAAAAAAATGCAGATTGGGAACTGTACCCTTTTTAGAGGAGTCTACTCACTTCACACATCTTGGCATTTCTAAAACACCTCATTCATCAACTCTTTCAACATACCTCAAAACTCATCATGACTAAGTCGGGTTCTACCATCAACTAGACATAACCATAAAACAACCCATTCATACTAAAGACAACATCACAATCTATCATCTCAAATCTATCAAGTCATATAGCCATAATTGGCATCACAACCACCTTTTTCTCCCTCAATCCTTGTAGTATAAACCCTACAAGTAGTTATATCCAAAAGACCATCGGATAAGGAATATGAGAGAGACCTTATAAATTTAAACTCAATGGCACAACTTGGAGAATGAAGAAGTGAAGTTTCCTAAGCATACAATAGACTCATATTCATAAATGTGGCGCGCCTCACACTATGAAGAAGACTCTACTAGACGTGGCTTGTGAGAGATCAATCCTATAAACCATCCCAAAACATTATGCTCTAATACCATGTTTGTCACGAGCCAGGGGTACCCCCTAGATGCGACACGACGTACAAGACTCTGAAAAGTCTCATACATGCCTCATAGCATTCATGAACATAAGAGCATCGGAAAAAAAATGCGAAATTTAAAACTTTTCTTTAAATTCGCACAATCGAAAATCATTTAAAACAACAGAAGTCTACTAGTCACACATGGCCATCTAAAAACAATCTTGAAACAAAAGTAGGGTCACGACCCTTTATAATAGAAAGACTCTATTATAATGAAAGACATGAAACATCAAAAGTACTTGTCCTCGAATCCTTGAGGACAAACCAATAGTCTTGGAAGAACTGAATCCAAGCTTCAACTAGAGAAAATCAACTCTAATGCCGGAACCTACACTTTGGTGAAAATGAAGAAATATGGGTTAGCATATTTAATGTACTAAGAATAATAGCCATGCAAAAACCATGCTTAAAACAGACATTTTATTTGAAAGTCATGTTTTATGCAAATTTGAGAAATCTTCATGAACCAATGTATAAGAGGCATAATATACACACATAACCAAAGTACAAGTCATTTCTTCACATTAAAACATAATCAACATATAAGACATTTCATCACAATAAGCTTTCACCTTAAGTAACCCCAAGCCATACTTTGTGCGATGTATGAATAGCGTCCCATACCACCATCCACACTAAGTAGCACATTAAGACCACCAAAAGTAAACTTACCATTCCTCCTTTTCATCTTTAAACAATACTCATACATAAGGAACACAAACATTTCATATGTCATAACAAGGAATTAACTCATAATACAATCCAAGTATAGCATGAATCATCTCATTATTAATATAAGTCAACATTCTTCATTAGTCATTAAGACATTAGAGAAGTGACTACAACCCTCTCAAAGCATACTCATGCAATGCATGGATGGCATCCCATACTACTACCCACAATTCATAGAACCTCTCAAGTAACCATAGTGCACATCTCACATGATGGGAATAAACATTAACCAACATAGACCATGAGAGCAAACCATGAAATCCGGTGTCATATTAACCCACACCGAAAAAAAGTGTCCTACTTGGCTAAGGTAGAACTAGATACATTTTATGTTAGGTGGATCCACTAGCTAATAACCTATGTGGGAACATAGTTATGGGATAAGAAAGATGTTCATTGAAATCTGACCTAACATAGGGAAAAATTCCATCTTACCATATCTACTTGGTCCTTAGCCTCCATTCCCATAGAGTAGTTCATTCACATTAGCATTATTGTACTTAATAGGGCCACCAACATTAGGCCTACCGACCCAAGGTACATTACACATGAAAGAGACACCACCATTAGGTCTACCGCTTCAAGGTACATCACATGGATAGCTCATTGAATCCTCAAGAAAGGGCCACCACCATTAGGTCTACCGCTTCAAGGTTTATCATTTCAAACAAGAAAGGGCCACCACCATTAGGCCTACCGATTCAAGGTTTATCATAACATTAGTTTCTATACTCATCATAAACGGCTACCAACATTAGGCCTACCGGTTCAAGACATAGCCTATAATACTTTATCATTCATTTATAAAAGGGCTACCAAGATTAGGTCTACCGATTTGAAGCAAAGCCTCACAATACATCACTAGTCATTTATAAAAGGGCAACCAAATATTTGGTCTACCGATTGCATGTTCATTAAGTCAAGACACATTCATTACACAAGAAGAGGATGTCTAAGCCTACCAATTCAAGGTAGTTCATTCAAGATCACATTCATCAATACAAGAAAAGGATGCCTTAAGCCTACAAATTCAAGATACATCAATCCACATTACTTTCATTTAGACAAGAAGAGGATTCTTAAGCCTACTAATTCAAGACATGACATTACATTGAGGAAACCCTTCACATTCTATCATCATCATTCATGATTGTTAATTGAGAATATGCTTTCAATAATAACACAATTACATTCTAAACATGATCATAACACTTTCATTGAGATCACATGCATATACTTCACATCATGATCATACATAGATCATTCATGAAATGTCCCTCCAGAGCTATGTATCAATATCAACCAAAAAATCTAGAATACTACATTAGATAAGGGAATTGACATGATTCAATAACTAATTCAATATAAAAATAAACAATTCAACATACTTTCATGATCAATCAATTCCCAATCAGAAATTACAACTTAGGATTTTTGGGGAAACATGTGTTAATAGGAGAAATTCACCATAATTAATCATTAATTCAACAGTCCATTCACGATTCATCATATATAAACCTTTTAAAAAGTTTTAGAATTGTACCCATGCAGAGATTGAAACCCTAGGTTTTTGGGGGATTTTGGAAACTTGAAATCATCTTTTGATAGGGCTCTTTGAATGAAAATTAATAAAATATGAAGACTACCATACCTTTTGGGTGTAAACTCCACGAAAATAGAGTGAGAATGGTGAGATCTTGAGCTTGAAAGCTTGACTCCTTCATCTCTAATGGTGGTTTCTAAAGAGAATATTTGGAGAGATGGGTAGTTTCTAATTTGTGATTTAAAGTAATGAATTGGAAAATGAGTTTTAATACCTTCAAAAGCCTTAAAATACTTTAATTAATCAATAATAACCCTCCCTTAACTCATCTAACCTAAAAAAGAATTTACCAAACCACCCCCCACTTGGCCGAAACTTGACAGCAAAACAGTGGGGACTCACGACACTAGACCTACGGACCATAGGTGGGGTGACATCCCATCTTGTAGGTCTATAGTTTGGGTCTGAGACTCTCCATTTGGGGTCTTGACCCACGGAAGCCATCCAATGGGCATGAATGAATCTACGGGGCCTAGGTCTAATCCGTAGCACCTTGAATATTTGGCAACTTTGGCTAGTTGGGGCAGCCTTGAGGTTAAGCTTTAGAGTTCGCCTCAAGGACCGTTGGTTGTTCCTTGGGGGTTCGTACCTTGACGTTTAACCCCTAAACTCCTCAACCCAAGCTCCAGACATAATGTTACAACCTCAAACCCCATATCAAACTCAAACACACACTCGTGATGCTTTAGTTTCACCTACTAATTTTCTGGGTCGTTAAAAATATTCAATTCACCCGGGAGACCCCCAAGATGTACCTTGATTTGCGAGAGGTATATTGGTGGAATGGATAAAGAAAGATATTGCGGGATTTGTGGCTAAGTTTCCTGATTGTCAACAAGTTAAAGTTAAGAATAAGAAACCGGGATGCTTATCCGAAGACATTTTTATTCCTACTTGGAAGTGGGAGGATTTGAACATGGACTTTATTTTTTGTTTGCCTCGCACTTCGCGACAATATAACTCAATTTGGGTGATAGTAGGTCAAATGAAGAAATCGGCTCGTTTCCTTCTCGTTAAGGTTTCCTATTCGGCAGAGGACTATGCCAAGTTATACTGGAGAAAAATGATAAAGTTGCATTGAGTGCCTTTGTCCATTATTTCTGATCATGGTGCCAAGTTCGCTTAGCGAGTAGGAAGCAAAGCTATCTACGAAGCTTTGCTTATCCCCCAGTAGTCCCAGTTTTGGAAGTCTTTCCAAAAGGGTCTTCGTACTCAAATTAAGCTTAGTATGGCCTTTCATTCCCAAACCGATAGGCAAGAAGAGCGTACTATCCAAACATTGGAATATATGTTAAGAGCTTCTTTGATTGATTTTAAGGGTAATTGGGATGACCATTTTCCATTTGTTGAGTTTGCTTATAAATTAGCTATAACTCAAGTATTGGTATGGGTCCATTTGAAGCATTATATTGTAGTAGGTGTAGATCTCCTATAGGTTGGTTTGAGGTAGGTGAAGTCTCCCTCATTGGTCCTAAGTTGGTACATGAGGCCATAGAAAAAGTTTGACTTATTAGAGAAAGGTTGAAAACGGCTCAAAGTTGACAAAAGTCATATGTCAATGTAAGAAAAAGAGTTCTTTCGTTTGATATTCATGTTTGGGTTTACTTAAAAATCTTATCCATGAAGGGTGTAATGAGGTTTTGTAAGAGAGGGAATCTTAATACCCGATATGTAGGCCCATATGAGATTTTAAAATGTGTTGGTAAGGTTGCATATGAGCTAGATTTGTTAAATGGGTTGGCATTGGTGCATCAGGTTTTTCATGTCTTTATATTGAAGAAATGTGTTGGTGATCTGACATCCATATTTTCCTTAGAAGGTTTAAGAGTTAAGGAGAATATTTCTTATGAGAAAGTCTTGATTGAGATTCTAGACGGGCAAACCAAGAAGTTGAGACATAAAGAAATAGCTTCCGTGAAAGTGTTGTGGTGGAATCAGTTAGTTGAGGGTGCTACTTAGGAGGGTGAGGCTGATATGATGTCCCGATATACTCATCTCTTTCCTTCTACTTCTATTCTAGCTTTAGGTAATGAGTTCCTCATGGTTTATTCCTTTTTTCCAAGTCATGTGTCTTATATGTTCCATGATTTCCTTACTATGCATGATTTATGTTTCCTCCTTGAATGTTAGCTTGGAGTTGATGTTTCCTCCTCGGATGTGTGCATTGCATGCATATTGGGCAACTAGATTTAGTTTCACCCCATTTATGAAGGTTTGATGACGTCTTAGCTTGGAGACGATAGTTCCTCCTTGGTTGTATGAATTGCCTTGTAGGTTTGGTTGTTAATTCCTCCCCTACTATTTTCGTACTAGCTTGAATCTTATTCGGGGAAGAATGGTTCCAAGGGGGAGATATATTGTAATACCCTGGATTTGAGAATGGGAAAAATACCCATTTCCAAAAGTTGCAGGTGCGAACCATGCTGGCCATCCACGACCCCTAGATGGGACAACAGACCAGAGGTATGGTCCGTGGTTGAAACACTGGCACTGCCCAAAAGGGTCAAAACCACGGCCGGGCCAAGGGACCGTTGGTTGAACTACTGTTGGTGGTTGGGTCCCATGGTCCAATACCCTCAAGTTGACGTTTCTAACAACCATTGACGGCCGTGCAGGATGGTCCGTCGTCCTGAACACGGTCCATCAGCAGTGGCCATATGTGAGCAACTAGCAGTTGAGTTCAGGGTTAGTTGGGTCTTTTCCCAATTAATTAATTCCTATACTATGTCGTTTTACACTTCATTAATACGCATATAGAAGCATTTTAACCCCTAAATTTAACCCATTCAAGACATTCTTATAAATTCACAAAAGAATATCAATTGTCAACTTCAAAATATTTCTCTCCCTAAAAACATGAATAAGAAGAAGGGTTCAACCTAGGGTTTCAAGGCAAGCCTCCATTCTCACCATTGAAGATAAGCTTTTGGCTTTGAGGTATGATAGTTTTCATCCATGGATTCCTTCAATTCATGGAGTTCCCAAATTCCTATATTTCAAAGTTAGAATTCTTCAATTGAGTTAGGGTTTTCTTCATTATTGACTTAAATGATTTAATTATGATCTCTTATGATTTTATGATGAGTTCCCCTATGAAAACATGTAAATCCCATGTTTTCAAGTTATCAGTCATATGATGTAGTATTTTGATTATAAATGAAGAGTTTTCTGAAATTAAACATGTATTGGTAATTTTACATGAATTAATGAGGAAATACATATCTAACCCTTGTTTTCTAAGTGTTGATGATTGAAAGTGGGTTTTGACCTTGAAAGGTAAATTATCGAGTTATGCATTTTCTTATAAAATCTATGTAAATGTTTTAAGGATGCTTTGAGAGTAAAGTATGAATGATGTTGTTATTGTTGTGTTATTGAAATGATATTCTCATAAACACAGAAAGTATGATGTGAAAGGTATTCTCACATAATAAGGATGCTAAGGTTGAATGGTTTTCTCACCTAATTGAATTAATGATTAAGAGCTATCCAAATGAACCTTGCTTGGATTGATTGTCGAAAGATACCTTTCCCTTGATGATGACTTAGCTTGGATTGGCAAGATGACGAGCCTTTCCATGGATAATAAGAACAAGAAGAAATGTCTATTATGTGGGATTTATCCTTAGAACCGAGAGCATATTAAGATGGAAGCACTCCCGTTTGTAGATGTCGAGTTTCTAGAATCAATCTCTTATCCCTTACCTATGTTCCCTCATAGGATGTTTGTCTAGATAGACATTAACTAGTTGATCCACTTTAGCTCAGATTATGGTCCTTACCTTGGTAAGTAGGACTACCATTTTAGGTGTGGGAGACACCGGGGATCATGTTAGAGCTCACATGGCCTCTATGTTGGTTAAGGATAGTTCACCACATTAATAATGAACTAAGGTTACTTCAAGAAGTATCTTATATGTGTTCAAAAGCTTTAAAGATGATTAGCTTACATTGACCATGGTTTATGACGTATGTTTTCTAACTCTCTTATATCATGTTTTAGCTTGGTCAATTGCATGTCATGAAATGAAATGTCCCCTTTTTGCATGATTTAAATGTTTTATGCATACTATCATACTTCATACATTGTTTGTACTAACGCATATTCTTACCAACAGTTCCCCAAATGTAGGGTCTGACAGTCAGTTTTCTCAGTTTTGTGGCTAGTGGTAGAGTTCAAGGTTTCTGAGCTTTGGTGAGTCCTCATGCTTCGAGGACAGATGTTCATTGTTTTACTTCCTTTCATGTATTTTCCTTTTTGTACTTTATATATGGTCTAGGCTGAATTTCATTCTATTATAGTAGCTGGCTATATTGAGAAAAAATGTTTTAGACTTTCGCTTTTCTTCGTAACATCTATTGGACTTGGACTATTGTTTTACTCTTATTGTTCTATTTCTTATGGTATGAAAGCTAAGTGGCTTGTATGGGGTCTTTCGGGCTTCCATAAGTCATGTTACATCTATGGGGTACCCCTGGGTCGTGACAATCCACCAAAGCTGGAAATTCATGGTCTTACCTTGGCAAGTAGGGCACCCCTTTTCGGTGTGGGGTAGACACACATTCCCTGCTCATAGCTCACATGGTCTCTATGTCGGTTCAAGGTAAATTTCCCACAATAATGAACTAAGGCTACTTTTAGAAGTATCTCACAAATGTTTTAATAATTTAGATTGCATTGACCATGTTTTTATGACTTTTGTTTTCTAACTCTTTACTCAATGTTTTAGCTTGGTCATTGCTTATTATGAAAATCTCCCTATTCAAGCACGTTTTCAAGTGTTTTATACATTTCTATCATACTTGATACATATTTGTACTAACGCATAATCATCCCTACGTTTATCCAAATATAGGATCCAACCTTACAGATTCGCACTTCCGTGGCTAGGGATCACATTTAGAAGCTTGAAAATTGATGAATCGTCATGTTTCGAGGACCGAGCTTGGTTCCCCTTTTTGTCTTTACTTTCAATTTTGGACTTGATGTACATGCTAAGTCCCCATCATTTCTTATGTAGTAGATGGATTTGAGATGATGTTTAGACTTTCGCTTCACTTTACAAACACTTATATGTTTAAAGTGCCTTTCAAATCTCTTATATTCTATTATCTTGTATGATGAATTTTTAGTGGCTTGTATGGGGCCTCTCGAGGTTTTATATGCCATTTTATGCCTAAGGGCTACCTTAGGTCATGATAAACTTGGTAATTAGAGCACAAGGTTTAGAAAGGTCATAGAAAGTCTTATAAGCCATGTTGAATAGAGTCTTGTTCATGAGTGTGAAGCGCGCCACATTTACGAGTGATAGGCTTTAAGATATTTAGGAAACTCTACTTCTTGCATTAATCTAAAGTCGTCCGATAGAGTTTAACCCTATAATTTCTCTCTCCCAATCCTTATGTAATGCTCTACAAGATATGGCCACTGGAAGGGCATATGCTTGAAAGAATACGGGAGTGAATATGAATCAAGAGGCTCCTCAAGCTCCTCATGTTCCGGTCGACCCTTTGGCCGAGCAAGTGACTAATGTGAATTTTAGGACTGTTTTTCAAGTGTTGGCTCAAGACATGACGAATCAAGCAAATAGGCAGGTTGCGGTCACCGTGAATCCAAATGTGAGTACGACAACACCTAGAGTTAGGGATTTCACTAGGATGAATACATCAGATTTTCATGGTTCTAAGATCAAGGAAGACCTTAAAGAGTTCAATGTTGAGATGTATAAGGTGTTGGTTATCATGTCAGTGACTCCGATGGAAAAGAGGGAGTTGGTCCCTTATCAACTTAAGGGTGTTGCTCAAATATGGTTCAACAAATGAAAAAAAGAGTGAGTGGAAGATGCAGATCCTCTCAATTAGGAAAAGTTCAAAGTTGCTTTCCTTGATAGGTTATTTTCCCTTGAAATAAGGGAGGCAAAGGTACTTGTGTTCATCAACCTTCGTCAAGGAAGTATTAGTGAGAAGGAATATTCTTTGAAGTTCACAAAACTGTCACGATATTCTCCTCATGGTTTGGTCTTTGTGTGAAGTCATGTGTGCTTTATATGTTCTGCATCATTTCATTATGTTGTGCATGTTCATGAAAACTTGTGTTTTGAAAGAAAATGAGTTTGTGTGATTGATTTTCCTCATATTGTACAATATTGAGTATGAGTTGCCTATAGACTTCATGAGATGAGTTGTGAAACATGCAATAGCCTGGAGTTGAGAGATTCCTCATTGGATGTATATTATAAGTATAGATTGCATATAGGCTCCATGAGATTGTGTTGAGCATGCTTATAGCTTGGAGATGGTAAGTTCCCCCATGAATAGGAGAAATGTTAAGATTTCATTCATTTTGGGTTATTAGATGTAGTTCCTACCTTCCATGTGAAGCATTGAGCATGCTTCGATTGGAGTGATGATTCCTACTTTGTTGTGTGTATTTAGATGAGTTGCATGCATGATGGGTTGCTAGTCTCGATTCGTTTCCCTTAAGAAGTGCCCAGAACATCATTCGACGATGAATGATCATGAGGGGGAGATATTGAGAAACACCCGGATTCAAAATAGAACTTTAAGGTTCCACCTAAAAAGGACCAACCATGGGTCAATGGAAGAGCACCCTGAAAACTACCATGGCAGTAGCCACGCCAAGACCCATGCCATATGGATTGGTCCACAGCCCGTGGCTAGGGGTCTCATGGATGGATAAAAATCTTTGTCTAGACCACGCTTGACCAGGACGGACCATAGGTCCATCCATGTCCCGTCAACGTGGTCTCGTGGGTCAAGTTTTGAGATATTATGTTGAGGGCATAATAGGACTTTCCAAATTTAATTTGACTTAAGGGGTGTTGTTTTACCCTAGTATAAACCACCTATATAAGTACTTTAGACCCCTAAATTAAGTCATTTTAAGTCATTCTCTCAAACTCTTCCTATCTCAAATAATTCTCTCTCTACAAAGTTGAAAGAGCAGAATAGGGTCAAGCTAGGTCAAGTCAAATTTCCAATCTTCCAAGATATGTGGGATTTGTATTCAAGGTATGATGACTTATTCATCCATGGAGGCCCATGATTTCCCCAATTTAGAAAAAGAATTCTCCGATTCTAGTTAGAGTTTCTTCTAATGTTATGGGTTGTGATCCAATTGAGTGGATTATAGTCGTTTATAATTGAATTGATAGAATTACATGTTTATAGGATGAATTTACATTTATTCATGCCTAACCCTTGTTTCTAACCTAGAATTGATAAAATTGAGTTTTATTCCATGAAAGGGAAAATTGAGGATTTAGATGTAATCTTCTAAATTAATAATATATATTGTAGATCTCTTGAGAGTCAAGAGTATAGACAAGAATTTATTGAGACTAATATATGCATGATGAATCATGACTAGATTGCTTGAGATTGCGTCATATAGATATGAATTGCTTAAGAATAAAGCATGTAGCCATGAATTGGTTGAAATCAAGGTATATATGATTAATTATGATTAGTAAGGCTTTGAGATTAGAATTGTCTTGAGACTAAGGCACGTATGCTGAATCATGAATCATGATAAGTTATGACTAATATGACTTTGATAGTAAAGCTTAATTGATGATCATGAGATGTAATGCATTGAGAGTAAATACTAGACTATGAATTGTTGATTGTTGATGTTGTAGTAGTATTGAAGGGATACTTTCTACAATGAATTGATCAGCATGATTGAAAGAATATGAAAGGTTTATTCACATAAATGATTCTAGGTTTGAAAGATTGCTCACCTAAAATGAATATAGGCTAAAATGCATAATGAATGATGAGGCTAGAGGTGACTACTCATGACCTCCATATATTAAGGATATGAGGTAATTTCCCATACTCCTTAGAATTGAGCATTAGGTGATTCCCTGCGTTCCCAATATTATCAATGGACATGGAGGCGAGTACCCATGATCCTTCAAAAATTATGTGGAGGCAATTACGCGTGTCATACGAAATGATTTGGGAGGGAAGTACCCGCAATCTTAAAGTAAGTAAGGCAAGAGGCGAATTCCCCTTAGCCTTTAGGAGTTAGGCAAAGAAACGAATCCCCATGTCATTAAAAGTAAGTGTGAATAATGTAATTATGTTATGAAAATGATAGCTTGGTCTAGAATGATGAGGTGTTTTCCCTTGATAGCCTTGAATTGGTAAATCGTAACCGTTCATGAGTAATGATTTGTTTCAGACTAGTAGAGAGATACTCTCCAGTGAATAGTAAGAATGACTAAACAGAGACAAGTCCCTAATCAAAGTACCAAGTTTATGATGAAACGAGATTACTTCACAGAAGTATTGTAAGTATATTTTGATATAAGGTTTAGTTTTATGATGTTAGATTAACTTGGATAGTTGCTTGAGTTGCCTTTCTTGATATATATGACTAGAGGTGATAACCAAGGCTTATGTAAGGATAATTTTGAGGTTACTTGAGAAGTATTCCTCTTTTAGTATGTTGATTTATGTGCATTGAATATGCTTATGACTTATGTTTCTATCTCTTCTGATTATGGTGTATGTCTTATTATGACTAATGCCTATCTTTATGATAGCCATCATATTTAGTACATGTTTGTACAAACACATACTCCTGCCTACATTCTTATCAAATGTAGGGTCCGGCGATATTCACTTCCATCCCCGTGGATAGATTCATAGTAGAGCAAGGAGTGAAGATCTGGTGAGTCCTCATAGCATCAAGGATTTGATCACCTTTCCTTTATGTCTTTCATTTTATGTTCTAGAACTATTGTATGGGTTGTGTCACTAAGACTATTCAAGTATTAGATGGTTTGAGACAAGTGATAAAGACTTCCGATTCGTTTTATGAAAGACATTGATTTTCTTGAAAATGTTTTAAATTTCTGCACAATTTTCTATTATCTTGTGTTATGATATACTAAGTGGCGTGTATGAGGCCGCTCGGGGTCTTATACGCCTTGTAACATCTAAGGGGTACCCCTGGGTCGTGATACACCGGCGGCAACTTTCCAATCCATGTGACAAAACACTGAGAGCTTTGGAAATTATGTCTATGTAAGTTCTTACGTATGAGTGTGAAGCGCTCCACATTCATGGCAAAGAGGGTGAAAATTTCTTTTTCATGCTCGACTTATTTATCACTCATCTAAACTAAAGGTTATCTTGCATACTTGATTTCCTTTACAACCGATCGAGTCGAACTACAAACAATCTAATTCCCTAGGTTGAGGGATATGTAGGTAGTTTCAATGTTGAAAACTCGGTTGTATACCAACACTCTCTCTTAAATTTTATTCCTGTACGTTTCGATTCCTTCATAATTTGATGTCAGAATAGCTTTTGAATTCTTTCGGAATCGTCCAATAAAGGATGAGTATCAAACTACAACTGGCCTGAATTCTCATATAGCATGAGATATGTAGGAAACACAATTCCTAGATTTAGCCATAATTCCTAAAGTCTATACAAAAATCCCTTTTTTAATGGATGAATATGTGGTCAGTCAAAATTGGATTCGTCAATTTCTATTTAGGAACCACATGTGCTTGAGTTGAAGCAATTTCCTAGTCACTTAAGGTATGTCGTATTGTTCACAAATAACACTTTGCAAGTTATTATGGCTATATATCTTACTGATGAATAGGTGCAAGTAGTGGTAAGAGTATTTAAGAGGTTCAAGAAACTAATTGATTAGACCATTGTTGATATCATTGGTATACCTCCTGGTATCTGCACTCATAAAATTCATCTCGAGAAAGATTGCAGTTTAAGTATAGAGCATCAGAGGAGGCTTAACCTACCGATACAAGAAGTGGTAAATAAGGAGATTATCAAGTGGCTAGATGCAGGTGTGGTGTACCCCATTTCTGATAATCATTAAGTTAGCTAGTGCAGTGTGTACCTAAGATGGGTGGTACGACAATTGTAGCAAATGCGAAGAATGAGCTTGATCCACAAAGCCTAGTTAGAGGTTGACAAGAGTGCATAGACTATAGGAAGATGAACAAGTGAACCTTCAAAGACCATTTCCCAATGTCTTTCATGGACCAAATGCTTGATAGGCTGGCAAATAGAGGTTGGTTCTTTTCTTTGATGGATACTAAGGTTATAATCAACTATCAATTGCTCCAAAAGACCAGGAGAAAACAACATTCACATATCCTTATGGAACTTTTGCATTCAAACATATGCCTTTTGGATTGTGTAAGGCCCTAGCAACTTTCTAGAGTTGTAAAGTGTCCATCTTTTAGGACATGGTTGAGGACACTTTGGAAGTGTTCATGGACAACTTCTCTATGGTAGGCTTCACCTTAGATGACTATTTGTTCAATTGTAGCAGGGAACTATAGAGGTGTGAGGAGAAAAACCTGGTGTTAAACTAGGGAAAATGCCACTTCATGGTCAAGGAAGGCATAGTCCTAGGCCATAAGGTATCTGAGAAAGGTTTGGAGGTGAATAGGGCGAAGATTGAGGTGAAAAAAAAATCTACCCCCACTTTTCTCTATGAAAGGGATTCAGAGTTTCCTAGATCATGTAGGATTCTATAAGCGCTTCATCAAAGACTATTCAAAAACTGCACATCATTTATGTAAGTTATTAGAAAATGAGGTGAAGTTCATTTTTGATGAAGCATGCACCAAAGCTTTTGTGTGTCTAAAAGCAAAACAGATCTCAGGCCCAGTAATCATTAGTCTAGATTAGTCGGAGCCATTTGAGGTGATGTGTGATGCTAGTTGTGTTTCTTTGGTAGTTGTGCTAAGGCAGAAATAAAATAAGATCTTTCACCCGATCTACTATGCCAGGAAAACACTGAATGGAGCACAAAGAAACTACACTATCACTGAGCAAGAGTTGCAATAGTAGTGTTTGCTTTTGAGATATTCAAGGTTTACATGTATAGAATTAAAGTAGTAGTTGACACTGACCATAAAGCACTGTGATACTTAATGGCAAACAAAGATGCGAATCCGCAATAGATAAGATGAGTGCTATTATTACAAGAGCTTGACTTTGAGTTTAAAGATAGAAGGGGTTCTGAAAATCAAATGGCTGACCACTTGTCCATATTTTAGGTAGAGAAGAAGAAGGAAGCTGAGTTAGACATTAACAACTCATTTATGGATAAGCAGGTATAAGCCACTATTATTGATCTCATTCCTTGGTTTGTTGAATTTGCTAATTACCTTGTCAGTGACTTGATGAATGATGGGTTAACATTTAAATAAAGGAAGAAGTTCCTAGATGATGTGGGTAAGTACTTTTGGGATGAGTCTTACTTTTGTGTGTGCTGATAATATCATAAGGCGATGTGTGCCTGAAGTTGAAATGTTGAGCATTATAGAAGCCTGTCATTCATCTCCAGTTGGTGGAAAGCATGCGGGTTCTCGCACTGCTCATAAGATATTCCAAACCGGATACTATTGGCCTATAATTCATCAGGATGCATTCGAACTGGTTAAAGGTTGCGATGTCTGTCAAAGGCAAGAAGCCATATCCCGCTGTCATGAGCTACCTATGACCCCTATCTTGGAGGTCAAATTTTTTTATGTCTGGGGGATCAATTTCATGGGAAAATTTGTGAGCTCGTTCGGGCTGAAGTTCGTATTGGTAGCACTCGATCATATCTCCAAATGGGTTGAGAATGCGGCCTTGGAAGAAAACACTACAACATTTTAGGCCTAAAGTCACACTAAATCAAGACAACACTTGTAAAGTATTGGCTAAACCTTTTAAGGCTACACTTAAAATAGTGTAGCCTTAGTTTTTAACTTTTGAGCAAGGTAATATTGGCAATGCTTGTAAAACCTGCTCTTTAATAGTATAGGTTACACTTTTTAAGAGTTTTCACATCATGATATAATTGGCCAGACCTATTTATATATATGACTACATTTTTAAAGTGTGCTATTTTTATAATTATAAAAACAACACTTACGAAGTGTGGCCTTATAATCTTCACTAAAATATTATATTCCCTCCAACAAAATTCACACTCCCTCCCATTTTTATTTGGTCAAAAAGAAAATTCATAAACAATAAAAAAATCTTTCCAAGTCTCTAGAAGAGATTCTATTTGCCCTAGATCTGAAATTTTTCAAGGTTTTCGTAAAAATGATTTTTCTCCAAAATTAACAGGTATTTGATTAATCAACACACAAAGTAATGATTTTTCACTAAACAATTGAAGAATAATTTCAAATACTTGTCTGATTTTTCACTATCTTTTGGGAAACAAAAATTCCAAATGGAAGCTCTTTTAGCTCCATTCATGATTTTCACTTTGGTTTTTTGCCAACATATAGAAATCCCTTACGATTTTTTCATTGTTCACCTATCAAGGCCATGAAAAGAAAAGAGAAACGGAGGAGATGAGGCATCTGGCGGAGACAATTGATTCAATCTTCTTGCAAACTGGTGGAAGCATAAAAATTCCCAGAGACTACAACGGTAGAGAGAGCGAGAAAGTTGAGAAATTGCCTCAAAAATTGGGGATAAATGAGTTTAAAGAGTACGACTAAATTTTCCTTTAAATTAATGAACAGAACAAGGAAGATGATATCCTAAAGCTTCATCACATAGAAAGGGTTTTGTCGGAATAGAGTTTATCAGGTAGAAATTTCTACCTTTAAAAGTCTGAATTTGTTGCATCTGGGTTTATTGTGTGGGGCTGGATTTTGATTTTCTTTTGTTTTTTATTTTTGGGATTCTAGCATGTTGTAGTATTACACCCATCAGCTGATTCTTTGTCATGGGCAATAGCCATTAATTAAGAATGAAAATTTCTATTTTTTCCTTAAATTGATAAGCTGATTCAGATTGAAATCATCCATGAGAATGTAGGTTTTCATTTCATGCTTATTAGTAGTATGTTGTTTCTACTTTTTCTTTACTAGTTTATGAAACTCGGGCTTCTTAAATTTACTAGAAGGGATTCTGGAATATAGTAGTATACACCCATCAACGGGTTCATTGTCTTGGGTATTTGTTGATTAATTTTATCCAACTTGAATAAACAAATTGGTGAAGAGAATGATAAAAAAATTCAACATTGAATGATCATATAAATATATAGAAATTAAATGTAACTTATGTATCCCTACTATATATAGTTACAAGCTTGAAAGTTGAGCAAGTAAACAAATCTTCGAAGTAAATATGTGCCTCAACTTTATACTCTCTGTAGTCCATGTGATCAAGAACATTTGAGGATGAAATAAGTGAATTCTCTTGTGAAGAACCAATGTCTTAAATTCAGAGTAAACTTTAAACAACAAAATATATAATTACATGTTTGAGAAACTTGGGTGACAAAGTAAAAGTACAAAATGCACAAAACGTTGAATACTTAAGACTCAACCAAATATTCAATGTTCAACACATATGATTGTGAATAACTTATATTTGGCGGGTGAGCGGATTCTTCAACTGATAAATGTCTAAGCCTATAAACTGTGTCGTTCAACCTCTTAAGTTATAAGAGTTTTATGATTAGTTCAAATGACTACTTTTAGACCCGAGCTTGTCTTTAACAAAATCCAAATTTCTAATCATGTTGACCTCATATAATACCAAATCAAAGCACATGTTAAATATGTTTTACCAAAGAATGTTCTACTGGCCTATCCTCGCATACATGGTTAAAGTAAATAAAGATTTCCTGCTTTACTAAATTAATGTTGACTACTAACAAGTATTTGACATGCTTATTTTACTTCTCTTTTTTCTAACCCAAATTATTTTGTTGATTTTTTTGTTGTTGCAAATTGTACAAGGTGTGATTGGACTTCAAGTGCTCATATCATAACTGTTGTTATTGGTTCAGGCATTTTATCTTTGGCTTGGACGGTAGCTCAAGTTTGTTGGATTGTTGGTCCTATTGTTATGCTTTTATTCTCTTTTGTTACTTATTACACCTCTACTCTGCTTTCTGATTCTTACCACTTCTGTGACCCACTTTCTGGCAAGAGAAATTATACTTATATTGATGTTGTACAAGCAAATCTTGGTATGTCAAATCCAATTTATATTCTTAATCAGGTTAGGGTAAGAGGAAACAGACCGGAGATTACAATATGGGGAATCAAACCTGAACCTCACTGAAGGAGTATTTTTTTTAGGTGAAAAATTGTGGATGTATTCAGTATGTGAACCTATTTGGAGTTTCTATTGGATACACAATTGCTTCAGTGTGTGATTTTTAGTTTTGGCTTTGTCCTTGATGCGGCAATGACTGACAAAGAATGGTTTCTCCAGAAGTTTATTGGCTTATTACTGATGCTAGCTATTTTCTGAACACTAAGGGTACTATGATCTTGGGTAGTTATAAATCAATATCTAGAAACACATGATATTCTTATTGGAATTGTGCACTTGTTTGATGACTATCATGATGTTTCAAAAAGGGTATGTTTTGACATGATGTTGTTAGAATTCAAATTAAGCTCCCTTGAGGAGAGAAGTTCTACATTTTTTTGTTAATCTATGGTGTTATGTATGTTTGTTATATACCTTTCGAAAGGAAAAAACAAACATATTTTTGTGAACTTCTTGAAATAATTTGAATTACAAGGTTTTTTAGCTTGAAAAAAGACTATGGAATACTCAGAGGCTTGTTGTTATTGTGTATTACGTTAAGTGGTTTGTTTTATCCTAATAATGAATGGGATATTTTGTTTTACCTTATATATTAAAGAACTTGAGTTCCCTTAAACACTGGTTTTAAGGAACTTATGCCTTCTATACCAGATCTTGGAGCATATTAGCTTAAATTTTCCTGAGTTTATACTATGATCAGATTCATTATATAAATTTTCAGGTATTGTAGTTAGAGTATTTTACAGTGTTTACTATAGTCGTACTTATAAGTATGTTATTTTGACAATTTGCCTATATTGTTTGTATATCAGTGCATTCAGTGCATGTGGTTTCATAGGTAATTAACTGGCATCAAATTGTTTTACTAAGTTTTAATTTTATTTTGAATGTGTTGGGAAATATCAATGATCAAAAGTTGAATGGGGCCACAAGTCAATGATGCTTAATGTGACCAACGACATTGACCTACGGTTCGAGTGTCTACGATCGTTGATAATATAGCAACCCAACCAAGTTGGGGTAGTGTCCCAAAAGAGTGGTATTGAAAATAGTAGTTAGGCGAGAATTTTGTTATAGTTAGATGTACTTTGAGAAATTATCTAATAAAAACAAAGTAAATTCAAGTGGGTGACACCAAAGTGTCAAATATCAAAGGGGGTTTTGTCACAAGTAGCTAAAACAACAAAAAAAAAAAAAAAAATCAAGTATGGGGAAAAGTTCTTGGGGTGTGACCACAATATATACTGATATAAATCGTTGGGTACATACTTTCAATAGGAAATTTGCAAGATAATAGTGACTAGGCTAAGCTTTAGATGGAAATAAGTTCCCTCTCTGGCAACTTACCCCGTTGCAAATAGGTTCCTCTCGGACACCCATTTGCCGCATGAAGGCCGGCCTAGGCCTTAGCCCACTAATTCTCTCGAGCTGAATGTTAGGATATGGGACTAGGGCTCACCCTCTCGGGGTGAACCTCATGTCGACCCATTCCTTAGGCCATTAGTCTAGCAGTCTTGGTTTCGCAACCTCTCTCTTGAGCAAGACAAAAATACAAAGGTGGTTTTGTATTTGCAACTACAATCCCAATAAATTAAACAACCACCACTTCATGAAATCACCATTAAAATACATCTAACCTATCATAAAGCAAGACCAAACAATAATATCAACACATATTCGCTAAATCACACCCCAAGAATGAGGGTTTTTAGCCATACATCAAGAAATAAGCAATTACACCTAAAATGATAACGAAATCAAATGGGTATAAGAAATTAAACCTTTATTTAATCAAAGGAACAAGAATAGAGAAGACCCAGTTCCAACTTGGGGAAGATGAACTCCTTTCTTCAAGTCTTGCAAAAACCCTCACCAAACTTGAGAGAAAATCCAAAAGCCAATATTCTAAGTCTCAAAATTACAATAATGTTCAGATCTTCTCTATATCCCTCAAAAGTAGTAAAGAGTTTAGTATTTATAGACTTCAGAAAATAGTGCTGGCGAATCGCTCGGGGAGGTTAGTCGCGAACGCCGAATGACTCGACGATTCGCTCTTCTTCTAGTTCATTGCCATTTGTCCTTTGTCTTCAACATCTGTGCGTTCTAGATCATTGGGCGGTATACTTCCGCTTTGCGGAACTGATCGGCAAAGCGCCGACTGCTCCTTTCATCACATTTTTTATCCTTCTCCTTTAGGGCTTTGCATACTGGAACAAAAGGCGGAGTGCATCCTTTCAACGAATCGCCAAACATGTTTGGCGATGCTCAGGCTTCAGCAACTTCATTCTTTTTAGACTTTTTGTTCCTTTTTGCGCCTAAGTGTCCATGTTTCCACTAAAACTTCAAATACTTGAAACTTAAGTGTTTTCACCAGATAGTTAGACTAAATAAGCATTTGAGGACACAATTTCTATTAAAATATAGCCCTAAATAAGTCTAATTTGTGGACACCTACTCGAAATACTTGCTACTTGTGCACGTTCAAGCTCAAAAAAAAGTATCTAAAAGCCCTCACATAAAGAATGATTCCATATTCACACACAGAGGTTAATCAATTCAAGATCAAGAATCTGATGCAACGCTCACACTCAAAAAGAGGAAGACAATGCATGTTTTCACCCATAGGCTTGCCCTTATTTTCCAATCGAACTTCGGTTCGGCTCACTCAAGAACAAAAATTTCTTTCTAAGGATTGTAATGGGGATGAGTGTAAACGTATGGTCATTTAGGCTCAGTGAATTTTTCCTCATGAGATGTGGTATTCTCAAGGCATCCCCTTCTTTTCCTTTATCAATTCTTTTTCTAATGCTTCTAAGTCATCTTTTTATTCACCTCAATGTATTGCTTGGAAACCCAATTTCTTTTGTACTTTTATTCCACAACTTTTTTATTAGGGTTTCCATTGTTCCGCAACACCATGGGTTAAGGGAGACTTTTCTTGCACTTCTTGACTTCTCCTTTTTCTTTTCACTACACCCCCAACTTAGGATTTTGGCCTAAATTGGCTATTCACTAAACCACAAATCAAGAGGATTGTAGGTAGTGGGTCAAGTATGGTCTAGGGTTCATCAAGGTTCTTCCAAAAAAAGGTAAGGCTCCAAAGGTGTTCAAGAGAGTATCACACGCTCACGGATAGGACACAAAAGAGGTATATGTCAAATTTGGCTGACACTCTTCAAAAGTTGCCTAAGATCATTTCAAGAGCACACCTTACTAAATCAATCAGACTAACGGGAAAAATTCTAGGTTTATTCATGCAAGGTTCAAAGTAAGCTCATCACACAAGGCATTGACACTTAAGTTAAACAAGACCACACACTTTCTCTAGTGTGCAACGGTCATTACAAGAGAATCAATTCAATAAATGGCTAATCACAATGAGATGCAAAGAGTTCACATATTGTCTATGCAACTTCATTTGGTCTCGTCGTAGCCGCACGTTCATGTTTGTTCTATTGAGAACACCATGCAAGTCATCGGTATTGATCGAAACCGAGAATTGAATTTGTACAAGAACAACCACTTTCAATCAGAAGAGGTGGCAAAAATTGTCGAAAAATGAAATTTTTTCGCAAGGGTCAAAATTATTTTTATCGTTTAAAACGAAAGGGTGACATAAGCTCAGACATCAACAAAATGCAGTGTAAACACAATTTTTTAACGGAATAACCCAAATATATATACAAAACACAAATACAAATAGCACACAAAAGGTAAGCCTCACCCCACCTCAAATAAAAGCATTTTGCCCTCAAATGCAATTAACACAGAATATCTAAAATGTAAAATAAAGAAAGACAGAGAGGGAGGTAAAAAGGGGATCCTGTCTAAATAGTCGCTCCATTTGTCTGGGCATCAGTCCCCAGATTGTTGTTAGTCTGCTTTAGGTTCTTGTTTTCTTTTCTTTCTACTTCAGCTTCTGTAGTGATGTTTGCCTCAACCATGTTATCTAGATCATGCACTGTTTTGAAGGCATGTATCGCACTGACGAACCCTCAAGCCCATGAAGGGACAACATGGTAACTGTGAATATTCCTACTGGAACTCGCTTCTATGCTCTCGCTCTTGTTAGTTCTTCTGAACTATTATGCTCTTATGTGTCTAGGTGGCATGTTCCTTATTGCAACTTTTGGTTTGGGCATGCCTGCAAAGTCGTCGAGATAATTGTTAGAACATATTTGACAACCAAAACAAAAACTTTCCTCTACAGATAGACTAGATAGTTCGCTCACCGTGCTGCCGAATACATTCGGCGAGCCATAGACAATCCGCTAAAGGTCACAGTGTGGAAGGAGTTAAGGGTGCAGACAAAGGTCGAGTAAGGTATTATTCGGCGATTCACCGAATGCACTAGGCTATCCCATGCTCCTCGCCGAAAGTTACAGAAGCCACAACAAATGAAGCATGATAGTAAAGGAGAAATGGGTATTTAGACGAACCACGGAGTGGCTCGACGAACTCATCACAGTTCGTCGAATCACCTATCGTGCCTACTTTTGACCCAATTTTTTTTTTCAAAATTGGCCCCACAACCTTTGAAAACACAATTTAAACACAAATAGCACAAATTTAACCATAACCCATAACATACGAATACCACCCATCACACATTAACCCGACTAGATACATCAGAGAGTAAGATTTCAAAGTTTAAGCGAGATTATCGACACTTAACCAATTTTTATCCAATCAGGGATGGTCATCACATTTTAACAATAACGAAGAGTGTGCAAATGAGTACAATGCTGGAAAAATAATTCCGGCTATTAAAAAGCTAACCTTTTGTACCGATTGAAATACTACCGAGAAGCTAGGCGGCAATGCAATCCTAAACCGCGCACAAATCAATGAACCAAAATACTCCAGAAGTGCAAGAAATATAAAACTAGAGTGCATGTGTGGGTTTTGAACAGATAAAAAGTAAGGGAAAGTGAATGAGGTTGGAATTTTTAAACCTTTGGCTTGCAAAAACCGTCCAGTTTACGCCCACTCGACGGTATTAGCCAAGCTCGCCTACTCACTCACTGAAATGCCAACTTTTTATTGTCTCCACCAAAATTTACAAAACTTCTGGTTTACGGGGGTCCAAACGGCGGTTTCCATTGTGATCGCCGACATTGTTGATGATTCGCCAATAATTTCCACAACTGGCGGAGTTTTACAGACTCCATTGTTGATGGTATCTAGAGTCAAACTACGGATAAGATCGGATTCGCCGATCCTTTTTGTGACTCACCGACTAGATCCATCACTCGCCCATCTGCAGTTTTCGTTCACTCTCCATACTTCCATCTGCATAATCAACACGCCATTATTTTATCAAAGCAAAAGAAAGAAATAAATGGTTTTGGGTTGCCTCCGAAACAGCGCCTTAGTTAACATCATGGAACGACGGAGCAGCGCCTTCAAGCGTCTTCTGAATACACCACTTCAACCAAAGAAATCTCTTGACAATCCCCGAAGTATAATTTCAGACATTGACTGTTTACTTTAAATGGAAGTCCTTCCTGATCTGCAACTTCTATGGCACCATTGGCGAACACCACGTTACTCTAAAAGGTCCAGACCATTTGGATTTGAGCTTTCGGGAAAGAGTCTAAGTCGAGAGTTGTATAACAAAACCCAATCTCCTGCCTTGAAGTCCCGCTTGAGTATCTGTGCATCATGCCATTTCTTTATATTTTCTTTTTAGATAGCTGAAGTTTCATACATCTGAGTCTAAATTCATCCACTTCGTTCAACTGCTCTACCCTCTCCCTTGATGTTTTTGACCAGTCCAAATTTAAAGCTTTCAATGCCCAGAATGCTTTGTGTTCTAGCTCGACGGGCAAATGACAAGCCTTACCATAAACCAACTGATATGGAGACATACCGATAAGTGTTTTGTAAACGATCTAATATGCCCATAATGCATCATCTATTTTTCTAAACCAGTCATTTCTGTTGGCATTTACTGACTTTGCAAGGTTTCTTTTGATTTCCCGATTTAAAATTTCGACTTGGCCACTTGTTTGGGGATGATATGGGGTTGCTACCTTATGTTTCACCCCATATTTGCTCAGTGCCATTGAAAACCACCTATTGGAAAAGTGAGACCCCACATCGCTAATGATTGCCCTAGGAGTGCCAAATCTTGCGAAGATGTAGCGTTTCAGAAATTGGACAACACTTTTTCCTTCGTTGTTTGGATGTGCGATGGCCTCTACCCAGTTGGAGACATAATCTACAGCCACCAAGATATATTATTTCCAAATAAGCTCATAAATGGACCCATGAAATCGATCCCCCATACATCGAATTGCTCAACTTATAAAATAGGAGTGAGAGGCAACTCATGCCTTCTAGACACACCGTCGTGCTGCTGACATTGAGAGCATTTCATTGCAAATTCATATGCATCCTTATGTAAGGATGGCCAGTAATAACCAATTTGGAGGACTTTAGAGGCAGTGTGAACACCACTATGGTGACCTCCTACTTGAGATGCATGGCATGCATGAAGAATGTCTACAGCTTCTTATTCTGAAACACACTTCCTAATAACATTGTCAGCACATTCTCAGAACAAGTATGGTTCATCCGAAAAGTTCTTTTTAACGTCGAACATGAATCTCTTTTGTTGGTAAAATGTCAGCTCATCCGGCATCGATCCACTCACAATGTAATTTGCAAAATTTGCATACCGCGGTGTAGGTTTGAGAAATATAGCAAACACCTGTTCGTCGGAGAATGAGTCATCTATGTCGACCTCACGCCCAGCATCCTCCCTTCCTTCCAACCTCGGCAAGTGGTCGGCCACTTGGTTTTCGCAGCCTTTTTGTCTTTAACCTCAAAATTGAATTCTTGTAATAGTAGCACCCACCTTATCAATCTTGGTTTTGCATTTTTCTTCACCATTAAGTAGCGGAATCCAATATGATCAGTGTGTACTATTACTTTGCTGCCTAGCATGTATGCCTGAAACTTTTCAAATGCGTAGACCACTGCGAGCAACTATTGTTCAGTGAATGTATAATTTCGCTGGGCACTATTCAGAATCTTGCTTGCGTAATAAATTGGGTGAAATAGTTTGTTACGCTTTTACCCCAACACTACTCCTAATGCCATACCACTAGCATCACACATTACTTCGAATGATTCAGACCAATCAGGACTGACGATAATTGGGGTGGATACTAATTTTTCTTTCAAACACTTAAATGCGGCCATACAAGAATCATCATAATAGAACTTCACTTCCTTCTCTAGAAGTTTGCATAGTGGATGTGCAATCTTTGAGAGGTCTTTAATGAACCTTCGGTAAAAACCTGCATGACCCAAGAAGCTGCGAACACCCTTCACTGAAATTGGCGGGGGTAATTTCTCAATGACCTCAATTTTTCGTTTTGTCAACCTTCAGCCCCTTTGGCGACACCTTGTGCCCAAGAACGATACCTTCCTTCACCATGAAGTGACATTTTTCCCAATTGAGAACCAAATTCGTATCCACGCATCTTTGGTGCACCTGTCCTAAGTGTGTCAAGCATTCATCAAACATGTCCCCTACGACTGAGAAGTCATCCATGAATACCTCCATAGAGTCTTCGATCATATCCGCAAAAATAGACAACATGCAATGCTGGAATGTTGCTTGGGTACTACACAACCCGAATGGCATGCTTTTCAATGCAAATGTTCCATAAGGGTGCAACCGGAATAACCATCTAAAAATCAATACCACCCCATTTCTGATTACCGATCAAGCATCTCGTCCATAAAGGGCATTGGGAAATGGTCCTTTTGGGTCCACGAGTTAAGCTTCCGATAATCCATGCATACTCTCCACCCAGTTACTGGTCTTGTCAGCACAAGTTCTCCTTTTGCATTTAGGACTACGGTTATACCTCATTTTTTCGGTACATATTACACCGGACTTACCCAGTTACTATCTTCAATAGGGTAGATCACTCCCACATCCAACCACTTGATGATCTCCTTTTTCACCACTTTTTGCATTGGAGGGTTCAATCTCCATTGATGCTCCACACTAGGTTTACATTCACTATCAAGACAAATCTTGTGAGTACAGACGCCAGGGGGAATTCCTACTGTATCGGCTATTGTCCATCCAATAGCTTTTATATGCTTCTACAATACTTTAATGAGCGATTTCACATGCCTTTCAAGAAAATAGGCTGCGATAATCACTGTTAAAAATATTATTTTCTCCTAAGAAAGCATATTTTAGATGAGATGGTAGGGTTTTTAACTCCAGATTCTGAGGTTCTTCTGTTGATGGCTTTGCAGGAGAACTTTCTCTATTTTTAAAGTCAATATCCAACTTTATTGGATTCCTTGAATACACTCCTAATCCTAATAAGGCAGCCACCACTTCCTCATATCCTTGAACTTCGAATTCATCTTAATTGGAAAGTACAGATTCAAGGGGTTCATTCTTGCACATTAAATAGCTCACACTTGCTACTGCCTCATCTATAACATCCTCAGCGGATACCACATGGAAATTACTTGGTTGCTTCATGGATTTACAGATATTGAAGGTCACCTCATCATCATTCACACGAAACTTCAATTTTCGGCTTTCGACATCCACCAATGCTCTCCCGATAGCTAAGAATAGCCTTCCCAAAATAGTGGGGATTTCAGCATCAATCTCGCAATTCAGAATCAAAAAATCAGCCGGAAAGATGAACCTATCTACTTTTACCAATATGTCATGGAGTATCCCTACGGAGTGCTTGATTGATCGATCAGCCATAAGGAGTCTCATTGATGTTGCCTTTGGTTCATCCAAACCAAGTTGCTTGTATATTGCATAGGGCATCAAGTTAATACTTGCTCCTACATCGTACAAAGCTTTAGCGAATTGGAGCAAGCCAATTGTTTATGGAATTGTGAATGTCCTAGGATCTTCTCTCTTGGTGATTGACTCATTTGTCATAATTTTTCTTCAACTATGGGGTACCTCGATCGTTTCATACTCCAAGCTCCTTTTTTTGTAACCAGCTCTTTCATGAATTAGGCGTATCCCAGCTTTTCTAATAATGCCTCCACCAGAGGAAGGTTAATTGATAAGTTCTTGAATACTGACAAAATTTTTTTTAACTTCTCATCTTCATTCTTCTTTTACAAATGTTGCGGAAATGGTGGAGGTATTTTGGGTAAAGGGTGCGTGACTTTTGGAACTTAAACATGTTGCTCTGCATCCTCTTGTGGTTCTTTGGCAGGATTTTGTAGAATAGGCAATTACCGTTCCTCTATACCCTGGCTCTCTTCCTACATTCGAGGGTCCTCATCCTCCATCACATTCCCTTTTGCCATCTTTCCACTATGGGTAACCACAACCAGCCCTCTTTCATTAACTTCCATCAGTGTCCTGGATGTTAATTGAGTCAATAATAGGCTCAATTGACCTTCTAGTGTTTTGATGGCTTCAGTATGAGAATTCAATTTACTGTTTAGTGATGAAAAGTCATCTCTCATTCCTTTTAGCAGATCATCAGAGCCCTCAACTTCATCAAGTATGCATGACAATAGATCATTTACCTGAGGACTACTTGCGCTCCCTTTTGATTTTGGTCTTTCACTCAATTGAGTACGGTCTTCCTCGGGGTTATCTTGCTCAGCCAAATCGTGGCTATATCTCCTTGGTTCTTCACTCCTATAATGGTTCCAACCTTGATTTTCGCCCCGTTATTGATAGCGTGGGTGGAAACCTTCCTCATATCTTGTGGAGTTCCAACTTTGATTCTCCCCCGGTCTTAAGTAACCGGAGAAACAACCCTCTTCAACTCGAAACACTCCATACGTCCCCTTCATTTTCTTGTGTATCACTTTCATTTGAGACAACATCTTGTTGATGTTATCGCCCCTCTTCTTTTCTTTGTCGAGTTGTTCTTGCGTTAATCTGAAGCACAGTTGGCAAACGTGGTCATCTTTTGTTTACCATGCTTGATTTAATCTAGTCATGCCATCTAGGAGGAATAAGGCTACTTCAAATGATTGTAACATTATTCCTCCTTGCACCAGCTGATCAGCAATCCCTTTATTATCCGAATCCAGACTACAGTAAAAATATTGGAGCAATAACTCACTCGGCAGTCCATGAGTGGGACATTTTTGCAAAAATCTTTTAAATCGTGTCCATGATTCGTGAATTGGATTGCCCTCCTTTCGATTAAAATTTTGAATGTCATCTCTCAGTTTCATCATCTTTGATGGAGGGAAGAATCTCTCAAGAAAAATCGTAACCAACTCCTCCCATGACTTGATGGAGTTCTTTGGAAACTCGACCAACCACTTAGTAGCTTCCCTGGTTAATGATAATGGAAATAAGAGCAGCCATATGCATTCTTGCAATAAATTCTTGAATGACAGAGGGGTGCACACTTTTATGAAGCTTCGTATATGTTCATACGGATCTTCATGCTTCAAACCTCCATATAGACTTCTTGAATGTATGAGATGGAGTGTTGTTCTAGTAACTTCAAATGTTGCATCTCCGTCTACTTGTGGCATGTAAATTGCACCCATCTCACCCACTTGGGCAGGGTTGTACACATTGTTAATATCATCAATATCGTCTCGATCAAAAGCATAACCTGTTGGATGGCCTGCTTGGCAACCATTTTCTCCGTTCACACTCATATAGTTATTGAAACACACAAACACTAAAAACAAAACTGAAAAATTAAGTAAGTAGGCTACAACTAATAAGAACAAAAATTCTACTAATCTAAGAATTCTCAAATAACACAACTCCGTGGCAGCGATGTCATTTTGCTACTTATAGTGACCAACGACACTAACCTACGGTTCGAGTATCTACGATCGTCGATAATATAGTAACCCTACCAAGGGTTAGGGTCGTGTCCCAAGGAAGCGTAGTGAAAAGAGTAGTTAAGCTAGAATTTTGTTCTAGTTAGCTGTAGTTTGAGAAATTATCAAATAAAAACAAAGTAAATTCAAGTTGGTGACACGAAAGTGTCAAATAGCAAAGGGGGTTTTGTCACAAGTAGCTAAAACAACAAAAAAAAAAAAAAAAAATCAAGTATGGGGAAAAGTTCTTGGGGTGTGACCGCAATATATATTGATATGAGTCATTGGGTATATGCTTTCGATAGGAAATTTGCAAGATAATACTGACTAGGCTAAGCTTTAGATAGAAATAAGTTCCCTCTCAGGCAACTTACCCCGTTTCAAATGGGTTCCTCTCGGGCACCCATTTTCCGCATGAAGGCCAGCCTACGTCTTACCCCACTCACTCTATCGAGCTGAGGGTTAGGATATAGGACTAGGGCTCACCCTCTCGGACTGAACCTCATGTCGACCCAATCCTTAGGCCATCAGTCTAGCGGTCTTGGTTTTGCGACCTCTCTCTCGAGTAAGCCGAAAAAACATGGGTGGTTTTGTATTTGCAACTACAAACCCATTAAATTAAGCAACAACCACTAGGTAAAATTATCATAAAAATACATCTAACCTATCAGCAAGCAAGACCCAACAATAATATCAACACATATTCGCTAAATCACACCCCAAGAATGAAGGTTTTTAGCGACACATCAAGAAATAAGAAATTACACCTAAAATAATAACGAAATCAAATGGGTATAAGAATTTAAACCTGATTTAAGCAAAGGTACAATAATAGAGAAGACCCCTTTCCAACTTGGGAAAGATGAACTCCTTTCTTCAAGTCTCCCAAAAGCCTTCTCCAAACATGAGATAAAAATGTAAAAGGTAATATTCTAAGTCTCAAAATTACAATAATTTTTGGATCTCCTCTATATCCCTCAAAAATAGTAAAGAGTTTAGTATTTATAGATTTTGGAAAATAGTGCTAGCGGATCGCTCAACGAGGTTAGTCGCGAACGCCGAATGACTCTTCACCATTGTTCTTGTTTATCGTTGTTTATGCTTTACCTTCAGCATTTGTGCATTCTGGATCATTAGGCGATATACTTCTCTTCGCGGAACGGATCAGCGAAGCGCCAACAGCTCCTTTCATCGCCTTTTTGATCCTTTTCCTCAGGGTTTCGCATACTGGAACAAAGGGTGGAGTGCGTCCCTTCAACGAATCGACAAGCATGCTTGGCGATGCTCAGGCTTCAACTTCTTCATTTTTTTCAGCTTTTTTGTTCCTTTTTGCGCCTAAGTGTCCATGCTTCCACTAAAACTTCAAATACCTAAAACTTAAGTGTTTTCATCAGATATTTAGACTAAATTAGCATTCGAGGACACAATTTCTATTAAAATATAGCCTAAATGAGTCCAATTTGTGGACTCATCAGTCAACTCGATCAATTGCAGTGAACGATAACAGTTTTTGGACTATTGTGATATATGTTTGAACTCATTTGGTTTTGTGGAATTTATTGCTAGTGCATACTTTAAATATTACTTTATTTTTGAAGTATATCTTATATAAGATATGTTTTTCGATGTTTATTCCAAATGATCCATACATTAGAATTATTCATTAGTTAATTAAGTTGCTGAGATCATTTATATATATAATTTGGTGAATGGTATGCAAACCATATTATATTTTAATTAGAAATTGCGGGCAATAAAAATTCTGGACAGCGTTGCCACACTTCAAAAGTGTGGCTATAGGAACATCAATAGAGTGGCTTGTTGATAATATAAACTATAGCATGTACATAAGTAAAGCTTACACTTATAAAGTGTTGTTGTAGAGAGGTATAAAGGCTACGCTTTAAAATGTTGTTGACAACAAATCAAAGGCCACAGTTAAAAGGTGTAGGTTTATAGTATAAAAATATTGCTAAAGAGTTCTACAAAGCGTGGCCTTTGTACATCAATGGCCACACTTATTAAGTGTAGATGATTTGGCAACACTTGAAAAGTGTTGTCTAAAGTAAAAGGTTACACCTCTTTAGGCCTCCCCTGAAAAAGTGTTGCCGAAAGTCAAAAAGTGTAGCCTTTTATCAAAGGGCACACTTTTTGATAGTTTAGACAACACTTTACAAGGGTGGTTAAAAGCCTAAAATGTTGTAGTGGAATGATGGCAAAAGTGTTGTGGAGTTTCTGAAGAAGAACATTTTCTCACGATTTGGCACATATACGGCCATTATCAGTGATTGGGGATTACACTTTTGTAATAAAGTGTTCATCATGCTTTTGGCAAAATATGGGGTGAAATAGCACAAAGTGGAAATCCTTATCATTCGCAAACTAGTCGCCATGTGGATCAAATAGAGAAATAAAGTCAATATTTACAAAAAGAGTGAATGCCAACATAATGGATTGTGCAAGAAAACTAGAGGGTGCTTTGTGGGTATATCAGATAGCTTTTAAAACACCCATTTGTATGTCACCACACTAGTTAGTATTTGGAAAGGCATGTCATTTGCAGGTGGAGTAAAAGCATAAGGCGCTCTGGGCGCCGAAAAAGGTATACTTGAGTTGGAGTGAAGTGCAAAACATGTGTATTGAGTAGATCAACCAAATGGATGAATTCAAATTGAGAGCCTATGAGAGATCTACTTTGTACAAGGAAAGGATGAAGTTCTATCATGATAAGCATATTCAGAAGAGGACTTCCGATCCTGGTGACTTAGTGTTGCGGTTTAACTCAAGGCTACACATATATTTGGGTAAACTAAGGTTCAAATGGTATGGACCATTCAAAGTGACTCAGGTATTTCAGCCGGGAACCATTGAACTCGGGAAAGCAAAAGGTGAGAGGTTCAAGGAAAATATACAGCGCGTCAAAGCATATATGGGAGTCCCAGAAGAGGTGAAGATAGTTGCGGAATGCAAGCTTGATGAAGTCTGAGAAATCAAATAACATGCGTCATGCGATGTTAAATTGTGTGCTACTTGTGAGGCAACCCAAGATGTAATTCTAATATGTAGGTAAATTTATTTGCAATTGCTCCTTATTTTAACAGTGTCACATTGTTTGCCAAAATGAAAGGTTTGAACAAAGTTGAAGCCTTGATAGTTCTCACGAGCTATCTAACTGGCCATGGTGCTCTTCACGAACCCACTTCACAGACTTTGAAGGCAAGAGCTCAAGAATAGGAGCCATTGCAAAAGAATAAAAAATGGTTCATGTTTCGTCTGACCTTAGACAGGTCGGTTATCCTCTTATGAACCTGCAAGTAAGTTTTCTCTCGATGTATTGTACACGAGCACCTGTACGGGTGATGAGTTTTTGATTTCGACTCATTTAGGGCTTTGTTTTCATAGGTTTATTGTCCTCAATGCCTAATTTATGCTCTACGATGATATATTTAAATGCTAATGTGCATATCAAAAGCAAAAAGAGCAAGGCAAGGACATCAATGGACAAAAGAAAGAAGAAAAGTAGACTTGAAGATCACCGAAGACACTTGGTGATTAGCCGAGTAGTTCCTTCACTTGCCTAAATTTACAGTATGTCAACCCTTAAAAAATAGGAATTGGGCGGGATAGCTTACCTGTCGGTGAATCAGTGAATGGGTTGGCGAAGGAGGCTCAAATCGCCTAATATTAAAGAGTGGTCGGTTAAGATACAAGCAAATCGGTGATTATCAAGGACAAATGATGCGTTGCCTACACGGTCGATGATCCCAACCTCGATCACCCAATCTTACAATATTTTAATAGTGATATTGCATGATAAAAAGGTGAAGGAAAGGAGTGTTTCGCGTGTCGCCGATTGGCTCGGCGACACTCAACTTATATCACATAATGACCTAGAAGCCAAATTCAAAGAAAGTAAAAATGGAATTTCAAGACAAGATTAGATATCAAATCATTGGGAAAACTCATAGTTGAAGAAATACATTATTCTTGCTTAGTTTAAATTGTTTTTTGAGTAGTTTTTGAATTGGGTTTTGGAACTGAAGCTACATCGAATCATTGTAAGTACTGGGAGATTAATACCCAACTATGGAGAATGTAATAGGTACTAACTTCTTACTTTTTATGATGTGTAGCTAAAACCCATGTTCTCGGGCGTGTGACTATGTTAATTATTGTCTAATTTAGCGTATGGGTGTCAAGGATTATTGAATTTATTGCTCTTTTGAAGTGGGTTTGATTTATAGTTGATGTTCAATTTATGAATTGGAATGTTGATTTAAGTTCTAATTTAGTATGTTATGCTTTCTTGAGAGAGAGGTGTAAAGTCAAGGTTATAAATCAGCATTTTTAGTGATTGGGTTGAAGTGGGTTCACCTTGAGTGAATGAATTCCTTACTCGATTCTGCCTATCTAGCTCGAGAGAGTAGATAAAGTGAGATATTGGGTTGTTTATAATGTAAAGCTTGTCGAGGTTCGAGAGAAATCTCTTCAATATTAATAGTTGTTCGAGAGAATGCTATTGCACCTAAAGTCTATCCTACCAACTAAGATTGAGCAAACATTAGTAATTATGGATCACCCATTAGCTAAACTGACAATTATTCGGTCACATCATTAAGTACTTATTAGTTACTTGATAACCCCCTGTTGTTCGTAACTGCTTTAGTTGTTAGTTCGCATACCTATTTTTCCCAATCTGACAATTGTGTCACCCCTATTAATTTATCTAAATTTTTTCGATAAATTCTATTCCTACAAGCGATTAGACTACGTTTATAACTTCATATGGTAATTCGAACTTGTACAGCTCCCTATGGGTTTGTCCCCAACTTATTTGTTGGGTTGTATACTAGATTACAATCGTCTACACCTAGTATTGAAAGAGGCATAGTTGAGGTTTATTAAATTGGTGTTGCTGCCGGGAGTGGTGTTTAGGATTCTCCTATTGAAGTTTGAATTGTGATCTTTTTGTGTTGTAGTTGAATCAACTTACCTTGTATTGTGACCTGTTTGTGATCAGGTGACATGATGAGTGCAAATAAAAGCACCGTGAACCAACTTGGTCGCCAAGATGATGTTGGTGACTTCAATTAGGCCAAAGAAGCTCAATTAGGGAGCTTAGGTGCTATTCTCTTACCTCCATTTTTGGGTCATTCTGCGTTGCATGTAACAAACATAATGTTGCAACTGTTGCAAGTGAAGGGTGTAGTTGGAGGACTGGTTCGTGAGAATCCCCATGACCATATTCAGAATTTTGTAGATATATGTAGTTTGTTCTCGCTCAGTATTTTTTCACAAATCACTTCGGCTCCGGTTGTTCTGTTTCTCCTTGATGGGGGAAGTAACTAAGTGGTTAGCAGGTCTACCAAGGAACTCCATTGCGTCATGGGAAGATCATACCGAGGCATTCAAGATAAGATTCTTTCCACCATCAAAAATGGTTAAATTGCGTGACAACATCCAGAACTTCAAGCAAGTAGAAGGGGAATCGATTCATAAAACTTGGTTGAGATTTCAAAAGTTTCTACTACAGTGTCCTACTCATGGGCTTTCGAGTAATGTGATACTTTGATATTTTTATCAAACTTTAGACTCAGTGAACAAATGAGTAGTTGACTAGCTCGCCCGAGGAGAGATAATGTTACAACCATTTGAGGTTGCCTCGTCCCTTGTTGATGAAATGACAAAGATAAATCGGACGTGCTTGTAACAACCTAGAAAACTAGTAGGTGAAACTAGAGCATTACTTGAGAGTTTTGGAGTTTGATGTGGTGTTTAGAAGTGTTAAATGGTTTCCCGAACATAGGATGAGGTGTTTAGGGGTTAAATGTCAAGGTATGACCCCCCAAGGACCAACCAAGGGTCCTTGAGGAGGACCCTAATGCCAAACCCCAAAGCTTTCCCAAATCTGCCAAGACTGCCCAAAGTTGACCACCTACGGATGGCACCTACGGCCAGTAGGTGGACCCACCCCCCGTGGATGGGTGTCGTTGGTCAAGGGAAAAAATTAAGAGTTGCAGACCACCACCCACGAACTTGCAGGACAGGGTGTAGGCGCACCCACGGTCCATGGGTCATGGGCGTAGATGCTGCCTGCAATCTGTTTAATTCGGCCAAGGTAAGATTAGTTTGATAAATTCCTAGGTTAGTTATTATTAAGTGATGACGTTTTGTATTGTTTATTTGGACCTATATAAGGGTTTTTAAGCTATTAATTTACCTTTACATTTCATAAATGTCAACTACCCAAATCATAACCAACTTAACCCTTTCCAAAAAAAATCTTCTCTCTAAAACTCCATTGAAGAAGAAGAAAAAGATCAACTTAGGGCTTGAAGAAGGGGGATTTCTCACACGATTTTAGTTGGATTTCTTCATCTAAGGTATGGTAGTCTTGATTCATGGAAAGCTTTCTTACATGGAGTCCTCAAACTTTCAATTTCGAAGAAGAAATTCTCCAAAACCTAGGGTTTTCACTCCAAGTCATGGATTCTTCCTAAAAACATTTTCACTGATTTAATTATCATATATTATTATTGAATTGTTGTTTTATGGTTGTTTTATGATAATGATCTCCCATGAATCTATGAATTCCCCATAACCCAAATTTATGACTTTGTGATGGGGGTGAATTGTAGTAAGATGAATACTATGCAACTGTTCTTGTAGTAGTTTAATTACTTGAATTATGTTATTTTTGATGACTAAATTGTAGTAATTCTAGGTTTGTTGGTGCATTGTGATTCATGGTTCTTGAAGGGAAGATTTTGATAATATTGTATAATCATGATGCTTGTGTACATGCTTTGTGAATTCAATGAAAGTAATGTAGTCATTTTAATGTAATTGTGATATTGTTGAAAAATTATTATCAAATATACACTTGTGAACGATGATGACATGTTGTGAAAGGTTTCTTCAATGTAATGATACACCTTGAATTGTAAGGCTTAGGGCATCCTCTTCATGTGTAATTGAAAGTAATCTTGATTGATGCACCTTGAATTGGTAGGCTTATGACATCCTTTCATGTGTGTCAAAATGTACCTTGGGTCGGTAGGCCAATGGCATCCCTCTCATGTGTAATAATGTTAAAGGAATGAACTACTCTATGGTAATTCAATGCTTAGCACCGAGTGGATATTGTGAGGTAGAAGTTCTCCCCATGTTACGTTGGGTTTCTAGTAACAACCTCATTATCCCATAACTATGTGCCCACATTGGTTATTAGGTAGTGGATCCCCCTAAGCTAAATTACCGGTCCTACCTTAGGAAAGTAGACCACCACTTTACGTTGTGGGATAGACACCGGATTCCGTGATTTTCTCACATGGTCTATGTCGATTAGGGCTTATTCCGATCATGTGAGTTGTGTGCTATAGTTACTCATGAAGTTCCATGAAGTGTGGGTGGTAGTATGTGATATGTTCAAATTACACCTCCCTAAAGAAGCATAAGCGATCGTTATCAAGTACAGAACCCAACCTGTAGGTTGGGGTCGATCCCACGAGGAAAATGGTCTAGACTTAAATTTAACCAACAATTATATTCGTTTAGTCAAATTACTTCCAGAAACAAGTAATTGAAGAGGGGGATTTGTGAAACAAATTGCAAGAATTCAGTAAGTAATCAGTAAACAAAGTCAATTTTGGTTGTTATCAAGATGAAAGAATTAACTAGGGTATACATGTTCCCCACAAGCTCATAACGCAGTAATCCTAGTAATAACAATCCCTTCCTAGTGTACTACATGCAAAGTGATAAGATAGGTATCTCTAAATCCTTGGTTCGGCATTTAGAAAATTTCGCCCCACACTTTGGTCCGGGTACGTGTGTATAATTTACTAACCCTTACCTTTACCTCATATTAGAAATCACATCGATGTTTGGCGTAGTTATTACTTCACACCGATCGACACTAGACTATTAGATAGTATCACACTAAATCTATGTTGATAATTCTTTTCTTATTGATTACCTCTTTTGTCCGGCGAGTAGCAACAAGGCGAGTTCTAACGTTGCGTACCGTTAAAAAGACTTTTTAATGAAAGAATTATCAATGCATGCAAAACACTATTCAAGAACTGCTTATTTACTAGTCATACATTGTTAATCGCTCATGGTTCCCACAACCCTAGTTGTGGAGTTTAGTTACCATAATCATATGAACACAATTCATTGTTTTAGATGAAAGAATTATGAACTTACGTAATTGAGAATAACAAACCCAAAATTTCAACATGAATTTCAATACCAAAATCTTCAAAACCAACTTAGGAATTTCCAAAGTCACAAAGTAGAGCTAAAGTTATAAAGTATAACCCCCTAAAACGAGGTTTACATACCCTATTTATAGAAAAAAAATTCCTAACTATTAAAGAAACGAAATAAAGAAATAAAGTTTTCAGGATGCGTCTTTAATATACGACACTGACCTACGGTCTGTAGGTCCCTTCTGTGGCTTAGGACTTGGGTAAATTTTCAATCTTCAAAATCTTCCAAACTTCTGTCACATTCGACGATTCAACAGTAAAGACCGTAAGTCAATCTACGGTTCGTAACTCCTCTCCGTAGCTCCATACATAGACTTTTCAGCATCAGGTGCTAAAACCAAATTTCTGTCAAATTTTACGGAGCAACAGTACGGTCCGTAAGTTGCAACCGTGGTACCACACTTCGTCGAGAATTCCGTAATCTTCTACCATGCCTTGGCTGACCATCAACGTCCATCATCTACGGGGCGTAATTGGACCTACGGTCCATAGGTTGCCTCCGTAGATCCCCTTTTTTGCACGTCTTTCAGCTGTGTCTTCAAATCTCCGCGTCTGAACTTATTTCCTGAAAACATGAGAAAAACACATAAGAACTAATACAAAATGGCCCTAGACACACACAACTCTCAAGTGAAATGTATTAACAATACCGAAAACTCATGGTATATCAACACCCTTAACTTAAAATCGTTGTTTGTCCTCAAGAGACACACTAAGACTCTAAACGACACTTGTATAGAAGCAAGAAACTTAAGCACAAGCAATAACATGGCTCTCTATCCAAACTTTCTTTTCGGGTGCGAAATTTTTTCTCTTAAACTCGACAAGCTAATTCATGCGGATCAAAATATGACAAAGATAGACCAACCAACACACAAGATACACTGTTTCACTATCACCAAGGTACCAACTTTCCGACAATGTAACTAGTTCCCTTACTTCAAACGATCCCTTTTTCACACAATGAATATGAATTTGAGTACAAGGATTCATTCAACACTCACACTCAGAAGTAACTTCAAGTACAGTTAGTGCTCAATACCATAGATTTGCCCTTATTTTCACTGCTTAGACTCTCCAAACTAGCTTCTAGGATCACTATACGACTTTCTTGGCTTATAACGTAGGCTTACGGTCAATTGTGGTACATTTGGGTACTTTTAGTGACTTTCTGCCCTCCTTAACATTACATTAGGCTTTCTACCTCTTTTTTGCCCTACTCTTGACATCCAACCGTTTTGCCTTCTTTCCCCTGATTCTCTTCAACCATGGATATGACTTTAGACTTTGTAGCTCTTTATTTTTTTTACTTTCATCTTTTTCTTGGTTTTTATTCTTTTCTTTAGCTTTCAACAGGTCACATCCTTCCCTATCTTAATTTTTTTATATATTTTTTTTATTTTTTATTTTCAACATGAAACTCTTTTCATACCCATTTTTCTTTCGCTTTCCTCTTTCATAACCACCCTCAACTTATGGATTTTCCATTGGTTGAGGTGCACAATACCCGATGTCAGGTCAGGGCCAAGATTGAGGTTACTTTTTAAATTAGCCACCCTCAACTTAGGCTTTTGGCCTAAGTTGAGGTGCACATGTCCAAGGAGGGACAGGGGCCAACTTGTATATCGGTAGGTGAGTTAAGGGTTTAGAAAGAAATGGTCTAATTTAGGCTCAAAGCATTTGGATCAAAAGGAGAATTTATTTCATTTGGTTGGATTCATCTTTTAGGCAATTTATGGACTTATCAGAACAAGGGCCTATGATCACTTCCTAGCCTCTAGAGTAGATTATCTTAGCAGGACTAACCGGGCAAATTCTAGATTGGCACAAAAACTGTCTGAACAATCAACTATTCTCACACACTCTTGGCATATAATTTCATTATCAGATTAGCAGATTACCCAATGCAAGTTTTAGCTAAAGTCATGCCATCAAGTTGGTTCCTTATCATGTCATACTCAGAGCCAACACATTCAACTTATTCTAGTCTACAGATTATAGCACAATCTTTAAATAACTTTTGCCATCATGCTTCATTCTTTCTCATGCTTCTACACATACAATCCTAACACATGCCGGTTCAACATAAATTAAGCAGTCTCTTGGGGAAAAAGAACACGGGCAAGAAAACCCCAAGAGAGGATTTATGAGTTTGGTTACTCAGACTTCACCCTATCACTCAATCCATTTACCCCACCCCCAACAAAAATAGATGCGATTGTCCCCAATGCACACAAAAAGAAGTAAACATGAACGGATTTGGCTGAAGCAAACCTGTGGCGCTTAGCGCCGAAGAACCATCAATAAGCGAGTGGGTCTGGTTTCGCTAGGGTTGGACCTACGAGACCACACTTACGGTTCGCAGTTCGATCTACGGTCCGTAGATAGGGACCGTAGATCACCTTCACACTTTTTAGACACGGACCCTATGCTATATCTAGCCAACACTAACTAAGAAATTAAAGCACTTATCTAATTGAGTACAAAGACGTAATTAACCAAAGAAACTACTAGACGCAAAACAAAACCTATAGTTGGCTAGATTGTACATCTTGGGTTGCCTCCCAAGCATCGCTTGATTTAATGTCGCGGCACGACGCAGGCCCCTTGATTACTCAAACTTCATCAAGATGCCATGCCTCTATCACTGCATTTACACTCTCAGAATTTCCCATGTAGCATTTTATCCTTCATTTGTTGGCTTTGAACCTTGCCCCATTCCTTTTCTCTAGCTCAACCACTCTATGTGGGGACACTTGGGTCACTCTGAATGGTCCAGTCCACTGGGACATAGATCTGCCCGAAAATTAACACAACCTTTCATTTTACAACAACCCTAGATCACCAGGAGCTAGTTTGCACTTTTTTGTCTTTTGAGCATGGCGTTTCTTCTCCGTGCACAAGGCTACACCTAACTTCTCCTTACTAAACACTTCAGCACCTCTTTCGAAAGTATTACTCACCACCAATACCGATTTAAGATCACTTTTTTACTTCATAGACTTACTGACGTTAAAGGTCACCTCCTCCTTATTTAGTCGGAACTTCATCTGCCCTCTCTCCATATCAACTAAGGCACACCCAGTAGAAAGTAATGGTCTCCCTAAGATGATAGGGACCTCAAAGTCAACCTCGAAATCAAGTATAACAAAGTCTGTCGGAAAAATGAATGGCCCCACTTTCACAAGGACATCTTGAAGCACTCTAATGGGTTTTTTCACAGTTCTATCAGCCATAAGTAAATGCATCGCAGTTGGTTTTGGAGCTCCTAAACCCAACTTCTTATAAATCGACAATGGCATTAAGTTAATGCTGGCACCCAAATCATACAAATATTTTGCAAAGTGCATCTTACCGATGGTGCGTGGAATAGTGAAAGCTGCATGATTCTCTTTCTTTTGTACTAGTGACCTCGTAGAAATGGCACTACAATGCTGCAACCTCTCACCATTCTCAAAACTAACAGCCCTTTTTTTGGTCACCAAGTCCTTTATGAACATTGCATACCTAGGCATTTGCTTCAAAGCTTTTATCGAAGGGACATTGATGGAAAGTTGTTTCAACATAGTTATGAACCTGCGGTACTTTCCTTCTTCAGCCTTCTGAACTAACCTCTATGGGAAAGGTGGTGGAGGTCTAGGCATGGAGATGACTTTTTGGGTTTTCTCCGCTTCTTTCTCTGTAGCATTCTTGGACTCTACAGTCACCTCAATCTCATCATCACCTTTTTCTACCACTTTAATAGTCTGTTTTCCTTCGCGAGTCATGATTGCCATACAATGCCCATCATTATTCAGATTTTGGATGGTGTTGCTAGGCAATGTGCCCGGCTGGCATGTATTCACGGTAGCAGACAACTAACTAAATTGCTACTCAAGTTGCTTTATCGACACTGCATAGGAATCAACTTTCTAGCCAATTCCGAACAACTCATTTCGCATCTCCTTCACATTCTCATCAGTCGCGTCAAACCTCCTCATCATTTTCTGCATCATAGCCTCAATACGTGACATATTACCTCCAGCTTCCCTAGGAGTAGAATCCCGATCATTTCTGTAGCCATAGTTGTTACGGTTGTAATTATTGTCAAGACTGAAGTTCCCATCCCGGACATATTGACCCTCTTGATTATAATTGCCATAGTTTCGACCTTTGTTTCCTTGACCTTAGCACCAATTGTCCGTATTGGATCCTTGGCCGTTTGGTCGGGAACCCCCCATCTGATCATTCACCGCATAAGCATCCTCTTCATAGTACAACTCTTCAACTGGTGGTGGAGTTCTAGTCAAGTAGTTCACAACATTTACCTTTTTCACACCTCCGCTCACATGCTTCAATACCAACCCCAACTCGGTCCTCATCTGAGCCATCTCCTCACGAATCTCATCTGCAGACTGGTTCTTTGTAGCATGAATGGAAAATGTGTTTCTCCCAGTATCCAACCTCCTAGTGCTCCATGCTTTATTATTGCGAGAGATTTTCTCCAGTTTTTCTGCAATCTGTGGGTATGTGCACTCACCATATGAACCTCCAGTAATAGTATCAAGTACTGCTTTATTGTTGTCATCTTGACCTCGATAGAAATATTCCTTCAGTGACTCATAATCAATTCGGTGATTCAGAACACCTCTTATGAACGCAGTGAATCTGTCCCAAGAGCTACTTACAGACTCTCCAGGTAATGCCATAAAATTATTGACCTTATCTTTGTGATTGAGCTTCTTGGACACTGGATAATGTCTTGCTAAGAACACATCCTTCAGTTGGTCCCATGTATAGATTCAGTTATAAGAAAGCTCAGTGAACCATACAGCAGCATCGGCTGTTAGTGATAGGGGGAAACTCCCAATCCGATGACATCCATATCCAAGTCTGGTCAACCTACACAACTCTTGCAAACTACCCTTAGCTTGGCTATGTGAGCATGTGGGTCCTCCGATGGCAACCCAGAGAACAATCCCCTCGCTGTAAGCATCTGCTTCAAGCTACTAGTCACTAAAAATGTGTGCCCCGGAGGCAAAGGGTGTAGAACAAGATATCCATCAAAGTCAACAATATTGGTGTTGCCCCTATAGTTGTCATGCAATTGTGGGCCTGGTGGACCCTGCATCCTCAGTGGACCTCCCAATTGATTTTTCAGCTGGAACATGGTTGTCCCCACCAACTACCCTCGGAGGTTGCAACTCAACTTCATCACCTAGATTGCCTCCGATAGGACTAACTTCAACTCCTTGATTGTTCATTCTTCACAAAGTTTGGTTCAACTCTGGATCGTAAGGAGTAAGAGGTTCACCCTGGCTCCGTGTACTTGGCATACACTAGAGTCAGAACCTGAGAGAGACAAAAATAAAGAGAAAAAAGTTAAATTAGGAAATATTTGACTAAAGTTCAATAATATAGTTAAAATAAATCTAAAAGCCAAATTCCCCGGTAGTGGCGCCAAAATTTGATACGCTAGCATAATTCCCCGGCAGCGGCGCCAAAATTTGATACGCTCAAATTACACCTCCCTAAAGAAGCATAAGCGATAATTATCAAGTACAGAACCCAACTTGTAGGTTGGGGTCGATCCCACGAGAAAAATGGTCTAGACTTAACTTTAACCAACAATTATATTCATTTAGTCAAATTACTTCCAGAAACAAGTAATTAAAAGGGGGGATTTGTGAAACAAATTGTAAGAATTCAGTAAGTAATCAGTAAACAAAATTCAATTTTGGTTGTTATCAAGATGAGAGAATTAACTAGGGTATATGTTTTCCCACAAGCTCATAACGCAGTAATCCTAGTAATAACAATCCCTTCCTAGTATACTACATGCAAAATGATAAGCTAGGTATCTCTAAATCCTTGGTCCGACATCTAGAGAATTTCACCCTGCACCTTGGTCCGGCTACGTGTATATAATTTACTAACCCTTACCTTTACCTCATATTAGACATCACATCAATGTTTGGCTTAGTTAATACTTCACACTAATCGACACTAGACTATTAGATAGTGTCACACTAAATCTATGTTGATAATTCTTTTCTTGTTGATTACCTCCTTTGTCCGGCAAGTAGCAACAAGGCGAGTTCTAATGTTGTGCACCGTGACAAAGACTTTTAAACGAAAGAATTATCAATGCATGCAAAACACTATTCAAGAACTATTTTTTTACTATTCTTACTTTGTTAATCGCTTATGGTTCCAACAACCCTAGTTGTGGAGTTTAGTTACTCATAATCATATGAACGGAATTCATTGTTTTAGATGAAAGAATTATGAACTTATGTAATTGAGAATAACAAACCCGGAATTTCAACTTGAATTTCAATACCAAAATCTTCAAAACCAACTTAGGAATCTCCAAAGTCACAAAGTAGAACTAAAGTAATAAAGTATAACCCCTAAAACGAGGTTTACATACCCTATTTATAGAAAAATAAGTCCTAACTAAAAAGGGAAAAAAATAAGGATATAAAGTTTTCAAGAAGAGTCTTCAATCTACGACACTGACCTACGGTTCCTAAGTCTATCTACGGTCCGTAGGTCCCTTCCGTGGCTCAGGACTTGGGCAAATTTTCAATCTTCAAAATCTTCCAAACTTCTGTCACATTTGACTGTTCAACAGTACGGACCGTAAGTCAATCTACGGTTCGTAACTCCTCTCCGTAGCGCCATACTTAGAATTTTCAGCATCAGATGCTGGAACCAAATTTCTGTAACATTTTACGGAGCAACAGTACAGTCCGTAGATCAATCTACGGTCCGTAAGTTGCAACTGTGGTTCCACACTTAGTCGAGAATTCCTTGATCTTCAGCCATGCCTTGCCTGCCCATCTACGTCCATCATCTATGGGGCGTAACTGGACCTACGTTCCATAGGTTGCCGCCATAGATAGCCTTTTCTACACGTCTTTCAGTTGTATCTTCAAATCTTCGCATCTGAACTTATTTCCTTTAAACATGAGAAAAACACATAAGAACTAATACAAAATGGTCATAGACACACACAACTCTTAAGTGAAATGTATTAACAATACTAAAACTCACGGTATATCAGTATGGGATGCCATTCATGCATTGCATGAGTAGGCTTTGAGAGTGGCTATGGTGTGTTTCTCAAATGTCCTAATGTCTAATAAAATGAATGTTCTTATAATGATGCTATTGAGAAGGTTGACTTAAAGGCTAAATGAAATGATGAATGCTTAACTTGGATTATTATTATGAGTTTCTTTCCTTGACTTGACTTATTAAATGAGAATGTTCCTTACCCATGAGCATTAACAAAAGATGAGAATGAAGAATGGTAAGTATGAGTATGGTGGCCTCAAAGTGGTACTTAGTATGTGTGGTATTATGGGATACCATTCATACATTGCACAAGTAAAATTTAGGGTTACCTAGAAAATGGTTCTATTATGTCATAATGGTTTGCATGATGAATATGCTTGTGACTTATGCCTTTTATACTAAAGTTTCATAATATTTCTAAAACTTGTTAAATGCATGGTTCTCAACTAAAATGTCTTTTTTAGCATGATTTTTTCATGGCTATTATACTTAGTGCATTTTTGTACTAACTCATATTTCTTCTACAACAAAGTGTAGGTTCCTGCACTTAAGGTGATTTCTTTTGGATCAACTATTCTCCTATATTTTGGTGAGTCCTCGAGATTCGAGGACGTATGAGTCTTTAGTAGTTTCTTTCATTTTATTTTATGTTTCAGACTATGTTGAAAGGCTTTGACCCTATTATTGATTCAAAGTTGTATTAGTTGGCTAAATCAGACAAAGTTAGACTTCCGCTTGCATTTTATAAACACTTCGATTGTATGTATAAAGTTTTTTAAATTTTGCATCATTTCTTATGTCTTATGTTATGAATGCTATGAGTTTTGTATGAGGCTCTTCGGAGTCTTGTATGCCGTGTTACGTCCGCGTTGTAGGCTTGGGTCGTGACAGTGGTATACTCAAGAGGAGGTGTCTCTCTTAAATTTTAGGATGACAAAAGAGCAAGTTGACAAGGAGAAAGAGCGGGATGAGAATATTAGAATAATGATGTCCCAAATGGAGTTTTTGAGAAAATCAGTTCTAGAAAGAGTTGGTGAACACAAAGAAGTAAAAGGAGTGTTTACACTTGAGGAGGGTTCCCACCCGATCTATTTAGTGTCGGGTGGGAATCAAGGTTGGAACTCACATAATGAAGAAGAACAGAAGTCATACAATCAAGATTGGAATGAACAACATGACCCTTGGAAGAGAGAATATAGTCATAAAGAGTACCACAATCAGTCAATTGATAGCCCAAGATCTAAGGGTAGTTCAGCAACCTACAAGTAGATGAACTTTTGTAGTGTATCCTAGATAAGGTTGAAGGATCTGATGACTTGCTTAAGGAGATAAAAGCTAATTTCTCATCATTGAATTATAAGGTAAACTCTAATGCGAACGCAATCAAACAACTTGAAGGTCAAATGAGCAAACTTTCAGCACAATTATAACCCAAGCTATTTGAAAAGAGTGAAGATGAATATGCAACAAATTTGAGGGCTGATGATGACAAAGATTTGGCAGTTGTGACTCGAAGTGGAAAGCTAGCAGTCGTTAATTAGAAGACTAATGGTGGGACAAATGCTTATAAAGAAGAAAAGGACTTCGTTGAGGAAGAGAGGTCCATTCAAGCACTGCAACATGATATGCTCCAAGAGGAGGAAGAGGGTAAAAAACAAGGCCCCACCGAAGAGTTGCAAAAAGCGAACGAAAGGGCTACATCATCTCCCAAGCTAGTGCAACCTCTTCCAAAAATAATTCCCCCATTCCTTCAACATCTCAAAAGGAGAAATGAATATTAAAAGTTCAAGAAATTCCTATATGTATTCAATACACTTCCTATAAACCTTCCTCTAGTGGAAGCGTTGGAGATGTTGGGATATGCGAAATTCATGAAGGAGGTGGTCACTAAGAAGCAAAGCATGGACTTCGAAACAATTGAGTTTCTCGTAATTGTAGTGCAATTATGACTAGCAATGTGATTATAAAAAAAATAAAGGATTCAGTGGCATTCAGTAACCCATGTACCATTGGTATGCTTAAGTTTTCCAAACATTTATGTGATTTAGGGGCAAGTATAAACTTGATGCAATATGCAATCTTCAAAAAACATGGGCTGGGTGAACTAGAATCCACAACAATGCGGCTTCCAATGGTGGACCAGTCTATTAAACACCCCGCTAAGATACTTTAAGATATATTGGTGATGGTTGATCGATTAATTTTTTCGGCTGATTTTGTTATTCTTGGTTGTGAAATTGATGCAAAGGTTTCTATTATTTTGGGTAGACCATTATTGGTAACAAGAAGAGCTCTGGAGGATGTTAAAAGTGGTGGGTTAAATTTCGGGTAAATGAAAAGGAGATTAACTTTTGATTAGTCCACAAATTGGACTCATTTAGGGCTTTATTTTAATAGAAATAGTGTCCTTGAATGCTTCTTTTATCTCAATACCTGATTAAAATGCTGAAGTTTCAGGTATTTGAAGTTTTAGTGGAAGCATCAACACTTAGGCGCAAAATGGAGCAAATAGGGCTGGAAAGAACAAGAAATGGATTCCTACGGATCACCGAGTTCAACTTGGCGAGTCACCGAAACGACATGAACAACCCTTCGTTCCAGTACGTGAAGCCTTGAAGGAAGTGGATCAAAAGGCGAGGAAAGGAACAGTCGGGGAGTCACTGATAAGTTCCGTTAAGCAATATTGTACCGCCCAATGATCCAGAATATGAGGATGCTAAAGGCAAAACGCTGAAGGCGATGAGCTGACAAAAAGGCGGATCGCCAAGTTCATCGGCGATCTCGACTAATGTCGCCGAACAATCCTTCGCAGCATAATCTGTGAAAACTATAAATACTAGTTAGAATTGTAGTCTTAGGGTTGAACAATTATTATAATTATTTTCACTTTAGAACAGACTGCAGCTGATATTTTTCTCTCAAGTTTGGAGAGGGTTTTGTGGAGATTTGAAGAAAGGAGTTCTTTTTCCCCAAGTTAGAAGTGGGTCATTTCTATTCATTGTCCTTTGCTTAATTTAAGGTTTAATTTCTTATACCCAGTTTATTTCATTATCATGTTAGGTATAATTTCTTATTTCTTGATGTGTGGCTAAAAACCCCCATTCTTGAGGTGTGATTTAGCAAATATGGGTTGATATTCTTGTTGGCTCTTACTTGCTAATAGGTTAGATGTATTTTAATGCTGATTTAACCTAGTGGTTGTGGTTTAATCTAAAGGGTTTGTAGTTGCAAATACAAAGCCACGTATGTGCTTTTGGCTTGCCCGAGAGGAAGGTCGTGAAACCAAACCACTAGACTGATGGCCTAAGGAGTGGGTCGACATGAGGTTCAGCCCGAGAGGGTGAGCACTAGTCCCATATCCTAACACTCAACTCGAGACAGTGAGTGGGGTAAGGCGTAGGCTGGTCTTCATGCGGCAAATGGGTGTCCGAGAGGAATACATTTGAAACGGGGTAAGTTACCCGAGAGGGAACTTATTTCCATTTAAAGCTTAGTCTATTCACTATTATTTTGCAAATTTCCTATCGAAAGCATGTACCCAACAATTTATCTCAACTTATATTGCGGTCACATCCCGAGAACCTTTCGCCATACTTGATTTTCTTGTTTATTTTGTTGTTTTAGTACTTGTTACAAAACCCCCATTGATATTTGACAGTTTTGTGTCGCCCACTTTAATTTACAATGTCTTTTATCGCAAATGTCTCTGGCTACGACTAATTAGAATGTAAATTCTATTTTTCTATCAATTCTCAAGACCGCTCCCTTGGGACACGACCCCAACCCTTGGTTGGGTTACTATATTATCGATGATCATAGACACTCATATCGTAGGATAGTGTCGTTGGTCACGATAAGCATCAAAATGGCGCCGCTGCCAGGGAGTGGTGTTATTTGGGAATTCCTAGTCTAGTAGAATGTTTTTTTGTTCTTCTTAGTCGTAGTTTGCTAACTTAACTTGTAGTTTTGTTTTCTTGTCTTTATGTAACCAGAGAAAGTGAGTATGGCGAGCAGCACTCAGGAGCTAATGGAGTTTCTTCCATTAGAGGTAATGATATTTCAGGAGCGTATCCTCACCTTCAAGCAATTAGAGGGTGAACGGATCCACAAGTCATGGGCAAGGTTTAATGAACTGATCAATCAATGCCCAAATCATGACATTTCTGACATAGCTCTTCTTGATTGTTTCTACAGAAGTCTGGGTCCTGGAAACAAGAGGTTGGTCGACCAACTCATTTCAAGAAGCATTATGAAACAACCATATGTGATAGCAGCTCAACTGCTTAATCAAATGGTTGAAACGAACCAACAAGTGGAAAAGGACTTCATGTTGGCCGCCCTAATGGCTCAAATGGATGAGTTGGCTAAAAAGATGTCGAAGATTGAAATCCTGTGTAAAAGAAAGGATAAATACATCCCTCCTCATGAGAGAAGAAGTCTCAAGGTCAATGAGGTTAAACACCTTGAGGGAATGCTCTTAATCATTCTCCACAAGGTGACTGAGCAAGATAGAGAGCTGAAAGGAATGAAGGAAGACATTGACGGAATGAAGCAGATGATTTGGTCTCATTCCAGAGCTGTCCAGCTGCTCGAGAACCTCATGGGCTATGCGTCGCACGATCTCCACCTGCAACAAAACAAGGGGTTGCCTAGTAATTCCATGGCTAACCCCAAAAATGAAGTTTGAGTGTTGAATTGCATCGTGCCACGACGTTAATTAAGGCGCTGTTTGGGAGGCAACCCAAAACCTTTACAAGATTTAGTTTTATTCTAGAAATAATGGTGTATTAATTTTGTAGGAGAAAACGTGGAGAATAAATAAAAAATATGGATTGGTATTTGATAGTCCCATTAGACGAGTAACCGAACTATTCAACGACTTCTATCTAGACCGCCGACAGACTTAAGATCCAAGCTACTGGCTGTAACAATCGGCGGTGAGGGCAATCACTTGGCGTAACACTAAATCATTCAGCGGTACAAACTAATATTGTCGAATGAGCAACAACTAGACAATTCTTAAAGGCCAATAGTTTCAAAAATGGAAAAATGTTCATTTTCCACTCAATTTCTACTGTCGAAAAACCGCACCTAGTAAGTAATTTTCATTATCTCTACACTCCTGGTATTTTAGTTATCGATTAGTGCTAAAGTGTGGGATTACATTGCTTCCTAGCATTTCAACAAAGTTCAAGCATCATAAAAGGTTGGTTTCTCCCAAATCTCAAAATTACTAAAATTTGGTTGTCTTATTAGATTAAAACTGTTTGGGTTGACATGTGCTAGGCCTCTCTCTGATAAACCCATTTTGTCTAAATGTCAGATTTGATTTGAGAATCGTGCCTAATTGATATCAATTTTTGAAATCCCTCTTTGCCTGTGCAAGAAATGATTTAAGCTTTCGGTGGATGAATGTCATGGGTCTTAATTTAATTTCCCTATTGCAACTGTTAATTGTATTTTGGGAATTTGCGAGGTCGAATTTGAATTGAAGGAAGGCATGTTAGGTTGTTTAGTGAACTGGGTCGGGTTCATCAAACAACTAGGCGGCTCGCCTAAATTGTCTTCGATCTCTCTCTGTCTGCACTCATGAATCTTCATTGTACTGTAACTTTCAGCGAACAAACCTTTGATTGCCGATAGTAGTCGGCAATTCGCGAATGGAACTTTCTCATCGCCGACTAGTGAAAGCTATTAGGGCAAAATCGTAGGCGAGCTCGGCCCGACTCGCCAAAGAGATTTGGCGATTTGCCGACGAGTTCGGCTCATCTGTCTGCCACTAAAGGTTTGCATCACTGATTTACTTATTCCTAACTTACTCCTTATTGATTGCAGACATGGCCAGACCCAAATTTATAAGAAGCAACAAGACAACTCAAAGTAAGAAAAAAGGGATAACAATCAACAAGGATGCAGCTGCATCCAAAGGCAAGGTTGCACAACGTTTTAACACTGGCAGAAAAGGCAAGGGCAAGGAGAAAATTGTTGAGCTATCAGATGCAAGCTCTGATAACACTGGATTTTACACCAATGACCCAACAACTTATGATAGTGAGAGTATGAGTTCAAGCGAAGATGAATTGAGAGAAGCACGGAGGAATGAGTTACGATCCAAACAGATTAATGACCCATCGCGGATCAGAAATCCTTGATCCACCGCCCAAACTCCTCCAGCTTCAGAACAGGAAATGGTAATGGCTCTTCCAGTACAAGGCCCCCCACCTAGATCATCGAATAGATTAAAGTCTAGTGGATCAAGAATTATCATTGTAGAGAAATGACTGTCCATAAATGGAGTGATTGATAGGTATCCCGAGATAATGGAGTTCCTGATATATCACAAATTTCAAGTTTTCACAAAACCACGTGGCTCTTATATACCAAGCTGGGTCAGAGAGTTTTATAGCGCATATAGTGCATTGCTACCTCAGAGGAAGAGACTAGTTGAATCTTTCAAAGTAGTTGACTACGTGGTTATCAGAAGAAGGAAAGTAGTGTGTGACAGTGAAGCTATCAGCATAGCCTTGGGCATGTCCACTAAGATTGATGATCACTAGCAGCACCTGATAAGAACAAAGAAACTGGATGTGATGAAACAGTGGTGTGGCCCACTAATCTCAGATGATAACACTTCAAAATGTCTAGCAGAAGGAACCCCAATTGAAAAGAAAGAACTGAACATAGCTACAAGATACTGGTTTGGGTTTATCAACAGTTCCGTCATGCCATCACAAAATGAATCAATCCTTCACCTCACTAAAGCAGCCTGTCTTGGATGCATCATAGAGAAAACCAGGGTAAATCTGGGAACTATCATTGCTTCTGAAATCCATATGTGTGCAAAGCAAAGCCAGACATCTCTCTCTTTTCCGATGCTAATCACTGAATTGTGCAGAAATGCCCGAGTACCTCTAAATTGCAATGAGGATGTATAAGTGATGACCACAACCTCTACCAACATCCAAAAAGATCAACGCCGAATATCTCAAGGACCAAGCAGACAAGAAGCAGAAGGAAGCGGTGACCACTGGTTCTACACCTGCAGAGGCACTGCCGCTTAGTCCAGCTCCTGGACTATCAGGTATATACATTGCCACTACTACTCTCACTGACGCTACAAGCTCTTCTACCGATGTTTCCAGGCCTCCACTCACCCATGCTTCCCTAATCGGGATTGGACAAATGGTACTGTCTGTTGATCACCGGGCTGCTTGTTTAGAAGCATATATTCCAGGCATGATCCAAAACGCTCTAACTGATGTTGTGACACCCCTGAACACTACCATTGATGCCCTAGCGGCTAGAATAGCAGTGTGTGAGAACAATCAAGGGCCCACTAGTAAGATAATAGCTCTAAAAGCGGCCATTAATGAACTACAAAAAGATGTGAACCGCTTGAAGGCCAGCAATGTGTTCATGGTCTTTGGAACAGTGGAAATTCCAGCAATGCTGGAGAGGCCTCAGACTACTATTGGATATGGGGATAGAGCGGAGCAGACAGAACATCCTAAAGTAGAAGCAGAGACTGATGAAGAGATGTTCGAAGAAGCTACAGAAGACGACATAACAGAGATTGAGGAAATCATGATAGATGTTGTTATTCAGGCTTTCTTGGCCAAAGCTCCTGCCACTGGATTCAGTGGCACCGGTCCTTCTGGAGTTTTTCCCCAGCATTGAAACCCAGACATATGAGTTGATCAAGTAGCCAGGATCACCTCTTTATCTCCCTCTCTGTCTTTCTTTACTCTACCTTTCAGATTCGTTGTTATTTCCATTTTAGGACGAATGCTTTTATTTGTGGTGGGGTGAGGCCCACCTTTGTGTGTTATTTGGATATTTGGGCTATTTATTTTAATTTGTGTTTTAAATACTGCCTTTTTGTGGATGATTGAGCTTATGGCTCCTATTGTTTTACCTGCAAAATAAGTTTAATCCTTTCGAAAAATATTTGCCACCTCTTATGTTGAAAGTGGCTGTTCTTTTGCAAAAATTTAAGTCTCAATTTCGATCAATACCGATGACTTAAATAGTGCTCACAATTGAAAAAGCATGAATGCATGGCTACGACGAGGCCAAATGAAGTTACATAGACAATATGTGCACTCTTTGCATCTCGTTGTGACTAGCCATTTATCAAATTATTTCTCTTGTGATGACCGTTGCAGACTAGCGAACGTGTGTAGTCTTGCTCTACTGAAGTATCGATGCCTTGTGTGTTTAGCTTACCTTGAACCTTGCATGAATAAACCTAGAATTTGCCCTTATAGTCTGATTGATTTAGAAAGGTGTACTCTTGAGATGATCTTAGGCAATTTTAAAGAATGTGAGTCAATTTGACATATACCTCTTTTTATAATAGCCAACTTATGACAAAAAGCCCAAGTTGGGGGTGTGGTGAAAAGGAAAAGGAGAGGTCAAGAAGTGCTATAAGAAGTCCCCCTTTACCCATGTTGCAGAACACTGGAGCCCTCCAAAAAAAATAAAAAATAAAAATTGTGGAATAAAGTGCAAAGGATATTGGGGTTCCAAGAAACTCATGGGGAGTGAATAAAAGGATGACTTTAAAGCACTAGAAAATGAAGTGATAAAGGAAAAGAATAGAATGCTTTGAGAATACCACATCTCACGAAGAAAAAGTCACTAAGCCTAAATGACCATACCTTTGCACTGAGCCCCATTACAAGCCTTAGAAAGACCTTTTTGATCTTGAGTAAGCCGAATCGAAAGTCAAATTGGAAAATAAGGGCAATCCTATGGGTGAAAACATGCATTGTGTTCCTTTTTTTGAGTGTGAGCATTGTATCTAATTCCTGATCTTAAATTGACTCATATCTATGTGTGAATATGGAATCATTCTTTACGTGAGGGAATTTAGATACTTTTGTTGAGCTTGAACTTGCACAAGTAGCAAGTATTGCAAGAATGAGAATCTTTGGTAATGGTGAGTCACAATTTGAATCTTTGAGTACACAAGTGATCCTTGCATAAGTAAATTGAGTATTGTTGTGTTCATTCATGATTTAGTCTTGTGTAGCACTGTTTGAGGCACCCTTTTTGAACGACTGAACTTGAGTTTGCTTTAGGACAAGTAAAAGTTTAAGTTGGGGATGTTGATGAGTCCACAAATTGGACTCATTTAGGGCTTTATTTTAGTAGAAATAGTGTCCTTGAATGCTTGTTTTATCTCAATACCTGATTAAAATGCTGAAGTTTCAAGTATTTGAAGTTTTAGTGGAAGCATGGAAACTTAGGCGCAAAACGGAGCAAATAGGGCTGAAAAGAACAAGAAAAGGAATCCTGCTAATCGCCGAGTTCAATTTGGTGAGTCACCGAAATGACATGAACCGCCCTTCATTCCAATACGCGAAGCCTTGAAGGAAATGGATAAAAAGGCGAGGAAAGGAGCAGTTGGGGAGTCACCGATAAGTTCCGTGAAACAGTACTGTACCGCCCAATGATCTAGAATGCGTGGATGCTAAAGGCAAGACACTGATGGCCATAAGCTGACCAAAAGGCGAATGGCCGAGTTCATCGGAGATCTCGCTAATGTCGCTGAACAATCCCCCCCAGCACAATCTGTGAAAACTATAAATACTAGCTAGAATTATAGTCTTAGGGTGGAACAATTATTATTATTATTTTCACTTTAGAATAAACTTTAGCTGATATTTTTCCCTCAAGTTTGGAGAGGGTTTTGTGGAGACTTGAAGAAAGGAGTTCTTCTTCCCCAAGTTAGAAGTGGGTCTTCTCTATTAATTTTCCTTTTCTTAGTTTAAGGTTTAATTTCTTATACCCAGTTGATTTCATTATCATGTTAGGTATAATTTCTTATTTCTTGATGTGTGGCTAAAAACCCCCATTCTTGGGGTGTGATTTAGCAAATATGGGTTAATATTCTTGTTGGGTCTTGCTTGCTGATAGGTTAGATGTATTTTAATGGTGATGTCACCTAGTGGTTGTGGTTTAATCTAAAGGGTTTGTAGTTGCAAATACAAAGCCACCCATGTGTGTTCGGCTTTCCCGAAAGGGAGGTCGCGAAACCAAAACACTAGACTGATGGCCTAAGGAGTGGGTCGACATGAAGTTCAGCCCGAGAGGGTGAGCCCTAGTCCCATATCCTAACACTTAGCTCGAGAGAGTGAGTAGGGTAAGGCGTAGCCTGGTCTTCATGCGGCAAATGGGTGTCCGAGAGGAACGCATTTGAAACGGGGTAAGTTTCCCAAGAGAGAACTTATTTCCATTTAAAGCTTAGCTTAGTCACTATTATTTTGCAAATTTCCTATCGAAAGCATGTACCAAACAATTTATCTCAACTTATATTCCGGTCACATCCCTAGAACCTTTTCCCATACTTGATTTTCTTGTTTATTTTGTTGTTTTAGTACTCGTTACAAAACCCCCTTTGATATTTGACAGTTTTGTGTCACCCCCTTTAATTTACAATGTCTTTTATCGCAAATGTCTTTAGCTACGACTTGTTAGAATGCAAATTCTATTTTTCTATCAATTCTCAAATCCACTCCCCTGGGACACGACCCCAACCCTTGGTTGGATTACTATACTATCGATGATCGTAGACACTCATACCGTAGGATAGTGTCGTTGGTCACGATAAATATCACCTTCAATATGTGCAAAATAATGAAGCAGCATAGTGACATTCACATAGTTTCAATGAATGATGTGATTGATAAAGCAGTGGCTAGTGTCAGTGAAATTATTTTCATGGGGGAACCTCTTGAGGTTGTTCTTTCGAATTATGATAAGACCGGAGTTCAAGGGTCTGATGAAGTGGTAGCTTCCCTATCGAGACTATGTGCGTAATAACGAAACCTATTGAAGATAGACATTGATCTAAACAATCGAGAGAGTCCTCCGCTAAACTATCCACTGAAGAACCTTCAAACCATGAGTTAAAAGTTGTTCCTACTCATATTCGGTATGCATTATTGGTGGCGAATAATACCTTACCCGTTATCATTGCACCAGACATGCTGGAGTGTCATGTTAAATTTCTTATTGAAGTTTTGAAACGTTACATCAAGGCAATAGGATGGACAATTACTATATTGTAGGTATTCCACTCGGAATTTGCACTCACAAAATCCAATTAGATAGCGAATGCAAACCAAGTGTTGAGAATAAAAGAAAACTAAACCCACCTATGCAAGAAATAGTAAAGAAAGAGATCTTTCAAAGGCTACATGCAGGCGTGGTGTACCCTATTGCTGATAGAAAATGGGTAAATCTCATACAATGTGTACCCAAGAAAGGAGGCATCACAGTGGTCCAGAATGAGAAAGGAGAAACTTGTAACTATGAGGTGGGTCACCGGTTGGAGAGTATGCATGGAATACCGGAAGCTAAATTCTTGGACTGAGAAAGATCATTTTCTAATGTCGTTTATCGATCAAATACTCTATAGACTTGCGGGGAGTGGATGATATTGTTTCTTTGATGGCTACTCCAGGTACAACCAAATCTCTATTGCACCGGAACACCAGAGAAAACCACTTTCACATGTCCCTATGGGACTTTTGCCTTCAAGAGGATTCCCTTTGGATTGTGCAATGCTCTGGCGACATTCCAACAGTGCATCATTTATATTTTTACTAACATGGTGGAAGACTCAATGGAAGTCTTCGTGGATGGTTTCTCAGTTTAAGTGATTCATTTGAGACATGCTTAGTTCATCTTGGGCAAGTCCTTCAAAGGGTTGGGCAAACCAACTTGGTCCTCAATCGGGAAAAGTGTCATTAAATGATCAAGGAAGGCATAGTATTAGGCCAAAAGGTGTCACAGAAGGGATTGGAGGTGGACAAATAAAAGATTGAGGTTATGGAGAAGTTGCCACCACCTATTTGTGTAAAAGGTATTTGGAGTTTTTAGGGTCATGCAGGGTTCTACCAAAGTTTCATCAAAGACTTTTCAAAAGTTTCCCACCCATTGTGCAAGCTATTGGAGAAAGAGGCAAAGTTCCTTTTTGATGACGCTTGCTCAAAAGCTTTTGAATGTTTGATAGAAAAGCTAATCTTCACCGTGGTGATTATTAGTCAGGATTGGTCCGAACCATTTGACGTGATGTGTGATGTAGGTGGTACTGCTCTAGGAACCATGTTAGGGCAAAAGTGCAACAAAATCTTTCATACAATATATTATGCTAGTAAGTTGCTAAATGGAGCACAACGTAATTACACTTTTACTGAACAAGAGCTACTTTTTTTAGTATATGCATTTGAAAAGTTCGGGGCATACTTGTTGGGCACTAAAGTGATAGTTCATGTTAATAATGTTTCACTGCGGTACCTAATGGCCAAGAAAGATATGATGCCGAGGTTGATTATGTGGGTCTTGTTGTTGCAAGAGTTTCATTTTGAAGTAAAAGATCAAAAGGGTGTGAAAATTTGCTGGCAGATAATTTGTTGCTATTAGAAACAAATACGATCGACTCCAAGGAACTAGACATTGTGGCTAAATTCCAAGATGAAACAGTGATGAGGATAACCCAAAACAACACCCCTTTGTATGATTATCTTGCTAACCATGTGGTGTGTGGAACAATACCCGAAGGTCTAACTTTTTATCAGAAAAAGTGGTTCTTATTTGATGTAAACAAATAATTTTGGGATGAACCGTATCTTTTTCAGAGAATGTTTAGATCATATGATCTGACGATGTGTACCAGAAGAAGAAGTAAATGATATTATCAATGCATGTCATAATTCATCTATTGGCGGACATAATAGCGGAGTGCGAACATAAGAAAAAGTGTTGCAAAGTGGTTACTAGTGGCCATATCTATACCAAGACGTGCATGATTTTGTAATACATTGCATTTCTTGCCAAAAGCAAGGAGGTGTATCAAGAAAGCAAGAATTACCTCTCAATCTTATCTGAGAAGTGGATTTGTTTGATGTATGGAATATAGATTTCATGTGTCCGTTTATGAGTCTTTTGGCAACAAGTATATTTTGATAGCAGTTGATTACGTTTCCAAATGGGTAGAGGTTGTTGCATTATCCAACAATGAAGGCAAGAGTGTGGTGCAATTCTTAAAAAGATATATGTTTGCAAGATTTGTCACCCCGCGTGCTGTCATTAGTGATGTAGGATCTCATTTTTTCAATCGGGTATTTGCATCATTATTAAGCAAATAAGAGATCAAGCATAAAGTTGCAACACCATAACATCCACAAACAAGCGGCCAAGTTGAAGTTTCAAATCGAGAAATTAAAGGTATTTTGACCAAAAGAGTGAATGCAAATCGGTCGGATTTTCTCGAAAATTAGATGATGCTCTATGGTCGTGTTGTACTGCGTTCAAAATACTGATTGGTATGTCACCATTCTAGACAGTGTTTGGAAAGTCATGCCACTTGCCAACTAAGCTTGAACATAAGGCTTTATGGGCATTGAAGACAGTATATATATGAACTGGGAGAAAGCTACGAAAGGGAGAGTAAATCAACTTCATAAAGTGGAGGAGTTTCGATTGAGAGCATATAAAAGTTCAGCCCATTATAAGGAGAATATGAAGAAGTAGCATGATGCTAAAAAATCCTTCAGCACGAATTCTGCGTCGGTGATTTTGTGCCACTCTAAAATTCTTGTTTGAGGTTTTTTCCTGGTAAGCTTAAATCAAAATGGTCTGGTCCATTCAAGGTGACTCGAGTGTTCACTAATGGGGCAATTGAAATTGAAGGTAAGGATGGTCCAGCTTTGAAAGTGAATGGGCAACGTCTCAAACTCTACTTTGGAGAATATCATGAGATTTTGGTAATTGAAGTGGTGTATTTGGAAGAGGCTTGAAAGCATTTCCACTTCGTGCCACGACGTTAGATAAGGCGCTTCTTGGGAGGTAACCCAATCTTTAGTGTTTGAATAATGAGTGTTGAATGTGCATGTATGGGTGTTTTTGCAAAGGCATGGCTAGTTCGGCGAGTTGCAAAGTGGAATGGCGGTCCTGATTTAGCTCGCCTTTTTTGCATAAAGGGAGGACTACAGTTCTGGAAATTTTTGCGAAGCATCTAGGCAAATTGGCGATCTGCCGACGTGGTTTGGCGAGGCTAATTTCCACCACTCTTTTAGCACTCCTGCAGGGCAGGTCATCTAGAAGATTAAGATAGGAGTTCAGTCCAATTGGCGTTGCGCCGATACATTTCGGCGATCCCAATTTCAATTACCTTTTGGTCATTACTGGAGAACCAGTGGTCTGGATATTTTGTCGAGCTGTACAACGTTAGGCGGCGCGTCGAATGGTTCTTTGCTCTATACAACACTTCATCAATTGTCCACATTGCGAAGAATTCCCCTAGCTATGTTATTTTCATTAAGTGCTATTGCATCTCTGTCTTTCTTTTATGTCTGTTTTCTTCTGTACACTGAGGACATTGTTGGATGTTTCTTGTGGGGGTGGGGACTTGTTCTAAATACCAACCCTGGATGCGTTTAAATGAGGGGTTGTTCTCTTGCAAATTTTAGTGTCAATTTTGATCAATACTGATGACTTGAATAGTGCTTTCAATTGAACAATATGAATGTGGGGCAACGATAAAGGAAAACTGAGTTACATAGGTCATATGTGATCTCCTAGCATCTCATTGTGATAAATCGGTTTCCGATTCAATATCTTGTGATGATCATTGCACGCTAGCTAGAAAGTGTGGAGTTTTGTTTGATAATTGTATGGAATGCCATGAGTTGTGAGGTTGTTTTGGATATTGTTCTTCATGTCTCCTAGAACTTGCCCCGTTAGTCCAATTGATTAATTGAAGCAAGCAATTGAAATGATCTTAGGCAAAATTTATGAATAGTGAACCTAAGTTGATAATATACCTCTTTTTTGCTACCTTGTGAGAAGTGTGAATCTTGTTTGGCATCCTTTGAGCCTATCATTTTTTTGGAAGAAAATTGAACAACTTTGACCTCTTTGTCCAATCACCTATAACCTTCATGAAGTATTGGTTAGTTGAAAAGCTAACTTAGGCCAAAAGCATAAGTTCGGGGTGTGGTGAAAGAGAAGAAAAGTCATGAACTGTGAAAAATCTCCCTTTGAAGCAATGGTTTGGAAAAAGATGGAACCCCATGAAATAAAGTGTGTGAAAGGAGTAAATGAAATGGGGTATCCAATGAGTTTTGCTTAAGTGAATAAGAGGGTGGATATTGAACATGTAGAATGTTAAAGAGAAGGATAAAAAGTTATTTTCAGGCCATACTACATGAAGGTAGAAGCCACTAAGCCAAAATTATCATACCTTTGCACTCAGCCCCGTTACAGGCCTTGAAAAGACTTTTGTAATCTGGAGTGAGCTGAAAAAAATGTTGATAGGGAAATAATGTTGATAGGGAAATAAGGTCAAGGCTCTGTGTAGAATCATGCATGCATTCATCTCTGTGAGTGTGAGAGTTGAATTTAATTCTGAGATTATAGATTTTTGATGAATTTTGTGTTGAGTTTGAACTTACATTTGAAGCAAGCATTGTGAACTTGAGTATATTTTATAATGGTGAGTTACAACTTGAAATTGAAACTTCACAATTGAACAGTGTATGTGTAGTTTGAACGTTTTGTGTGCATTTGTGTTGTGTCTTGAGTAGCACTGTTTGTCGACATCCTCATTGAGCTGATTGATCTTGAGTTTTACATGAGGAAAAGCAAAAGTTTAAGTTGGGGGTGTTGATGAGTCTGAGATTTCGACTAATTTAGGGGTTTGTTTTCATAGTTTTATTGTCCTCAATACCTAATTTATGCTCATTATAGATGTTTTAAATGCTAATGTGCAGATCAAAAGCCAAAAGAGCAAGGCAAGGACATCAATGGACAAAAGAAAGAAGAAAAGTAAACATGAAGACCACCGAAGACACTTGGAGATTCGCCGAGTAGTTCCATCGCTCGCCTAAAGTTACAATATGTCATCCCTTGAAGAAGAGAATTGGGAAGGATAGCATACCTTTTGCCAAATCGCCGAATGGGTTGGCGAAAGAGGCTCAGATCACCTAATATTATCGAATTACCGGTTAAGATACAAGCAAAATGATGATTACCAAGGACAAATCGCGTGTCGCCGTCCTGGTCGGCGATCCCGACCTCGATCACCTAAGTTTACAATATTAGAATGGTGATAATACAGGATAAAAAGGCAAATAAAGGAGTGTTTAGCATTTCACCGAGTGGCTCGGTGACACTCGACCTATACCGCAGAATGACCTTGAGGCCAAATTCTAAGAAAGTATAATTGGATTTTCAAGAAAATATTAGATCATCTAATCATTGGGAAAAGTCATAGTTGGAAGAAAAACATTGATCTTCCTTACTTTAAAGCGATTTTTGAGTAGTTTTTGAATTGGGTTTTGGAACTCAAGCTACATCGAATCATTATAAGGAATTGGAGATTAATACCCAGCTATGGAGAATGTAATAGGCATTAACTTCTTACTTTTTATAATGTGTTGCTAAAACCCCTGTTTTTGGGGGTGTGACTACGTTACTAATTGTCTACTTTAGCTTATGGGTGTCAAGGATTATTGAGTTTATTGATGTTTTGAAGTGAGTTTGATTTATAGCTGATGTTCCATTTATGAATTGGAATGTTGATTTCGGTTCTAATTTAGTATGCTATGCTTTCTTAAGAGATAGGTGTAAGGTCGAGGTTATAAATTTGAATTTGTAGTGATTGGTTTGATTGGGTTAAGCTCGAGAGAGTGAATTCTTTACTCGATTCTGCCTATCTAGCTCGAAAGAGTAAATAAAGTGAGGTATTGGGCTGTTTATAATGTAAAGCTTGTCGAGGTTCAAAAGAACTCGCTTGGATTGTAATAGTTGTTCGATAGAAAGCTATTGCATCAAAAGTCTAGTCAACCGACTAATATTTAGCCAACTTTAGTATTTACTAATCACCCATTTAGTGAAATTGACAATTATTCGGTCACATCCACAAGTACTTCTTAATTACTTAATTATCCCCTGTTGTTCGTAACTGCTTTTGTTGTTAGTTGGCATACCTATTCCTCCCAATGCGACAATTGTGTCACCCCTTGTGATTTATCTAATTATTTTCGAAAGATTCTATTCCTTCAACTGATTAGAACACGTTTATAACTTCATAACTGAATTCAAACCTGTACCTCTCCCTATAAGTTCGACCCCAACTCGTTTGTTGGGTTTTATACTAGATTACGATCGTCTACCCCTAATTTTGGATGAGGTGTATTTGAGAGTTTATCAACAGGCCGTGGTACTCTTCACAAGCCACTTCACAGCCCGTCAAGGGTAAGTCGACAGTGATGGACCCGACCAACCCGCATGACTGAGAAGTCAAAATTCAATGTTTTAAACGCACTCCAAGCCCCAAGAGTTGGTTTCTTTCCTTCTTTCTTGGCCCATACCATATTTTTTAGTAAACTAACGACTCCTATCATCTATATCAAATGAATCATCGATTAATCCAAACCCTAGGTCCACATTCCAAGAAAACCGTAAAATCAAGTTAATCTTCTCAATTATGTGCAAAAATTTAGGCATATTTTGAATTAAGTTCTTCTTCCTACTTGATATGAGTTTTATCTTGTCTAAATCAAGTTTAGAAATACTTATTATTGATCCTCTCTTCATAATATTGCTTGATGATTGATTATTATGAGGTTATATGTCGTGGGTATCTGTTAAAGTCTTAAAGGTGTTGATTTTGTATGAACTTCGTGATGTGTTCATGAATATTGATGATATGTGCGAATTCTCAAAGATCATGTTTGGGTTTTTGTGCTTGGTAAAATTTGTAATACGTGTCGATACGTTGTGGGCTTCTATAAAATTCATGTGTAGAATGATTTGATGTAAATTTGTTAATTAGATTTTGTTGGGTTAAGTCACCAAGTTGAGTCCATGTTATGAGAAGTCTCTAAAAATCTTTTTTTGGTGTTTGTGATTGATGAAATCGATCAAGGTTATTTTGTGAAGCAATTCGACTGAATTTATGCATAAGTGTTAGTACACAAGAGGCTTCACAGACCGTGCAAGGGGACACAAACCATGAAACCCCTCGTGAACCACACTTAGGTGATAGGTAGGCATTGGGAAAGCTAACATGAGCCTAAATGGGCCGTGAAAATTACAATAAACCGTGAAACCCTCTGTGAACAGTAACGAATGAGTTGTTCTTCACTATTTCATAACTGTTTCAAGTTCATGATGGCCTAGATGGGTTGTTGTACCTACCTCAGACCGTATAGTGGCTTGTCTAATTTTTTTATTCCTATTTTACTTTTGTTTTGTCTTTTTCATTGTATGGCCCTTCCAAATGGTATATTGAGTGACGAAATTCTTAAGGCAAGGCGTCATTTTGCTTACAAACACAGGGGAAGTCTGAGTACCAGTTAGTGTGTCATTTGATAGATGTAAATGCTAACCTGCTGTTTTTCCGGTACAATGGGAGCAAGAAGTTATATGACACAATTTCACAATATACCCCCTACTTCTCCCACTCAAACTTGAATGCAAAGGAATTTAGCAGCCCCGAGGTCCACGTGAACTGTGAAATTGAAGATTAGTGTCCCCGCACCACTAGATATCGGATAGCCATGCACACTCCTTTCTAGTTGAAAAGGAAGGAAATGAGTTCGGGACTGAGTAGGGGTGTGATGCTGAGTCCTAGGCATCTACAATGAGCCTCAACCAAACGAGGGTATAGAGGAAGAAAGAGAGGGCCAAGAAGATAGTGCTGCTAGTGCATTTGAGGATTCACTCATGCAATTCGTTCACAGGAAAGATATGGGCCAAGTGATTTTGTAGCAACTCATTGATTTCTTTCACTGAATGTGGACTGTCCCAGATCGGAGGAGTTATTTACCTACGACATACTATCCAAGGCCGGGTGAATTTGTGAGAGATCAATTATTCCTGAATCTAGAGTGGTGGAGGTAAATATGCATGCTATCCTAGATATCTATAATTTGTTCAAGAAACATTAGTTTGAAATAAATAGGTTTCTACATGGCCCAGAGTATACAACACCTACTGCGGTAGGTTTATTTGAGAGACGACATCATTCCATCACTAGTGAATCTGATGGAATACATTGTATCTCGTGAGAGTATCGTGCGATGAATTACGGCGCAGATTGCAACAGAGGGTGAAGCAGTAATATGGGTTGTCATCTCTGCACAATTGCGGCTGATAGTTAATGATAACACCATGTCACCGTCACTTACCTCATTGGTCGCATGCATCATGGTTGCCTACTCATTGAATTTGGGAAGGATAATTGCCACGAAAATGCTGTATAAGGTGCTGAACATGAGAGCAGGTTTCTCATTTCCTTTTCTAAAAGGGAAACTCTATGATTAGGCAAACACTCCACCGAATATATTGGTGGATAAATGGGTAGAGTCATCAAAGGTCACTGCGGTGACAAAGAAAAAATATATGACGAACCGTCTGTTCGGTTCGAGAGTCGGGCATGTAGGACCTTTGCTATTCGTACCATATGTGATTGAAATTTTGACAGTTCAAGGAGGTAGAGAGTATTTTGGATCTTCACAGCTAGTTGCGTGATCAGAGCCTCCTTCAGCTTCATCCTCACAGGTTATAGGTTCCTTCGTGTCTTTTCCCACCTTGTTTTTGGAGAAATTGGTTGCAGAGTAGAGACAGAATCGGTCCATAATAGACAAGATCATGCTCAAGCTAACTCAGATAGTATAGAGAGATGTGTTGGCTGCAAAGAAGTGACTTAAACATGAATACAAGCACGATATTTTTGTGCTAATAAACCAGATAAATGGGTTAGAGGATCATGTGAACTGATGGCTACAAGTTTTAGGTCGTCTTGATGGTGTTGCGTTGCAAGAGCAGATGGCATAGCTAAGAGAAGATATTGCAAAACTAAAGGAGAAGCTTGTCAGTGCACCTCCACAATTTTTACCTAATTCGTTGATGGATCTCTTTAGTGTCACACCTACTAATCAGTCGATTGATGACATTTGGGGGTGACTTGGCTAGATCAGCGACTAGAAAGAAAAAGGGAATGAATTTGGGCTCTAATGATGAGCAAATTGTAGAACTTTTAAAAGAAGGACGGAGGCAGCATAAGAAGGCTATAAATGAATTCAATACATTGGCCAGGGAGAGGGAAGCTTTAGATCAGCAGCAACATGATGCATTGAGGTCTGGAGCTTCAACTAGTTAAAACCCTGCTCTTATAGATAACAGCAGGCGTGACCTAGTTCTGGCACCTGAGAGTGCATTAATCGATAAGGGTGCCGATACCGCTTGGACGACCGGTGCCTGGAAGATCGCAAGAAATAACCCTCCACACATCCTTTGTTTTGTCTCTTGTATACTTTGAGGGTAAAGTCTATTTTGTCGGGAGGGGGGTGGTGAAAAACCTTCCATTAGTAGTTAGAATGCATGGAGGTGGGGGGTGTGTCCTTTTCATGTTTGATTGATTCGTTCATAATACATTTTTTCTAGGGGTATTAATCTTATGATTTCTTTTATATTTTCCAACATAAATTCTATATTTTCTATATCATAAGTTTGTTGGAATGCTTCTATATTTTCTTTTATTAGATTACACAATAAGGTAATATCTATTATAGTTTGTTGCCAATATTCTAGGTATTCTTGATTTATCATTAATCTGAATATTGAATTTCTAAATCACTTAAGTTAAATTCTGGAATTTCATCTATTTCATACCATAGTTGATTTATTAATTCTTCTTCGTCTTCTTCGAATATCTTTTCCCATATTATTTGTTTTAGTTCTATGATGTCTATGTCCTTTAATATATATAAGATTAGTGTTTTATATGCTAATATCATTTCATCATGTAAATAAGACATAACAATTTTTAAAACAATTCCCTTATATCACAGTCCTGACGAATATTATTCATATTAGGTTACTATAAACTAGATTATTTTCAACCATGTTTTCCTGTCACTACTAACATCGTACTTTCAAAGGTATTTTCTTCCTAACAGCACCTCAACTTTGTTTACTTCCTCACGGCTACTCATGCCTTCGGTTTCAACTTTAGGATGCATAGTCTGGAAGTTTTTCCTTTTTTCCTCATGTTAGCAAACTAGAAAACATGCTGATAATAATTCTAGTATATAACAACTAATATAAATTTACTCTATCATGTCTATGATATTCAGGAATTAATAGATTTAGCTATGCATAATTATGAATATATGTACCTGTGTAGTATCTGCAATGTTTTGATCCATAGCTTAACTTGAAATTTAGTTTTTTTATTGAGAGAATATTTTTGTTACAAAGAGGCTTTGCTTTCCGTGTAGAAAGTCTTGCTTCTCTATGCCATAATGGCTATCTATTTATACAAATATAAGTAACCCTACTATGGTTACTTTAGTCTATACTATAGTTACTTTACATCAAACTATAGTTACTTTACATCTTTAGCACTATTCACTTTTGTACATTTTACTACTAATCTAACACGTTGCTACTACTACTTTACAAAAGTCTTCCACTATCTCTTCTTTATCTTCCACTATCTTCCACTAGCTTGTCCATTAGCTGACAATAGCTTTTTCTTTTTGGCTTCTTGCTTATTCCAGCTGTACGTCTGGGATTACGTTATCTTCTCCTTGGCATTTAGAACATTGGTGATCCGGATATTTGTGTCCAATAGTTTTACAATATCTTGTCATTATTTCTGATGAGATAAAGTTCTTCCTTATAGCTCTTGTAGTTGGCTG
>JAJOOH010009192.1:0-74366 GCA_029582605.1 Solanum gracilifrons
TCATCATATTAATTAATACAACATAACCAACTATATGGGCATATATATATATATATATATATATATATATATATATATGCCTTAGACTCTAGGCTTTATAGTAGAGCTATAATATCATTATTATAAAATTTAGACCAACGCATAATTTTTCCAGCTTTATTGGCGCGGGCAATTCTAGAAAAATCTTTCCAGCTTGAATCACGGTCCATTTATTCCAATAACTTATATGATTTTCTAGAATTTGCAGTCTGCAGCAGTTGCTTTTTCTCTGGCAGGGGATCTTGATCCAATTACCAGAGTTCAAAAGCTGCATCATGTGATCTTTATATATATAGTAGTCCGTCCATTACAATTTGCTTGTCTGGTTTTGATTTGGCACGAAGTTTATGAAAGTATATAAGTTTTTTGAATCTTGCGGACTTAAACATGTCATATGAAAAAGTTTATACTAAATCATATATCATATATTACTAAAAGTGGAAGCTCCAAAGATGAAAAGTTAGATTACCATTTTACCCCTAGGATAAATTAAACATCTAATTAATTAAATATTAAATGATAATATTTTAATTATTATAAATTGTTAGTTATTTATTATAAAGACAATGAATAAATCATTATATTTATTTTAACAGTATTTAACCTTTCGATTTTCCATGTGACTTTTCATGTTTCCGTAATTTTTCGGAAGCTCCAAAGATGAAAAGTTATATTCATTTTACCCTTAGGATAAATTGAACATTATAATTAAAAAAATATTAAACAATAATATTTTAATTAAACATTTATTATAAAGACAATGAAAGAATTATTATATTTATTTTACCCCTAGGCTAAATTAAACATTCTAATTAATTAAATATTAAATAATAATATTTTAATTATTATTTTGAATTGTTATTTATTTATTGTAAAGATAATGAAAGAATGATTATATTTATATTAATAGTATTTGAGTTTTCAATTTTCCATGTGATTTTTAATGTTTCCGTAATTTTTTCGGAAGATCCAAAGATGAAAAGTTAGATTCATTTTACACCTAGGATAAATTGAACATTCTAATTAACCAAATATTAAATAATAATATTTTAATTATTATTTAAATTGTTAGTTATTTATTATAAAGACAATGAAAAAAATATTATATTTATTTTACCCCTATTCTAAATTAAACATTCTAACTAATTAAATATTAAATAATAATATTTTAATTATTATTTTGAATTTTTAGATATTTATTATAAATATAATTAAAGAATCATTATAGTTATATTAATAGTATTTGACCTTTCAATTTTTCACGTGACTATTCATGTTTCCGTAATTTTTCGGAAGCTCCAAAGATAAAAAGATAGATTCATTTTACCCCTAGGATAAATTAAACATTCTAATTAACCAAATATTAAATAACTATATTTTAATTATTATTTGAATTGTTAGTTATTTATTATAAAGATGATGAAAGAATTATTATATTTATTTTACCCCTAGGTTAAATTAAACATTCTAATTAATTAAATATTAAATAATATATTTTAATTATTATTTTTAATTGTTAGTTATTTATTATAAAGATAATGAAATAACATTATATTTATTTTAATAGTATTTGACCTTTCAATTTTCCATGTGATTTTTCATGTTTCCGTAATTTTTGTCCTATAAATTTAACTTTTTCAAGAAACTTTTATTCACTACTTTGACAATTCTTGTGTGTAGGAGCTCTAACAGGTGAAATAATGTCACAATTTATGGTGAAAGTTGTGAGATCAACTTATACAGTCATGAGAATAGAAACGAATTCAACTATTGAAGCATCGGAGCTTGGTGTGTTAGTTTTATACTTATTTGTAGTAATTAGAATTATAATAAGACTATTCTATCTCTCTTCATATAGTTGAATTGTTGTTTTGTCAGCAACTTGCTTTAATTTCATATTTTTATTTTGTATGCTCAAATATTCAGTTTTCATTATAGAGACAAAAGCAAAAAAAAAAATCCTAATTGTCTTGCTAATGTGTATCTTTTTTTTTTTTTTTTTGTTCTTTGTACTTGTAATTTAACATATACATTACCTTTCATCTTGAAGTATTTCGAGGTGAATTCCGGTTGACAATCTATGTGTTTGTCTCTATCTCATTTTTTTTCTTAGTAAGATCTAGAAATATAATTCACTTTGAAGAAAATGATAGATGTATTCCGAATATGTTTATAATTGTATTTCGAAGAAGTGGAGTGCAAATAGGCTGGACATATGGGAAGTGTTAAATGATCCACTTAAGAGCAAAACTCAAATTATGGATAATGTTCCACCTGGAGTTCCACGAGATCAGTGGACTTCTTATGTTGATTATCATTATAAAAAAGAAACAAATGTATATATTTAATTGGTTTAACTAGTATGTGTAGTCATATACTTATTATTTTTATAATTGAATTTCATGTATCTTTTTGTAAGGAAATGTGAAATGCTGAAAATCGAAAGAAAAAAGTCATTCCACACACAAGTGGATCCAAAGATAACTCTAGAAGAAGGTCTAAAATTGTCCCGCCCCGAGGCTACCCCCAGGACGTGGACACAGGACTTAGGATCACGAGTGAACCCAAGATAACCATGTTGGCATATCATAAGCATACTAATATAACTGAAATAAGATAATTCTATACGGAAGCTTAAAACATAACATAAAGGGGAAATGATGGGGAATACCCATTCTAAATATGAATATATAAAACTAAGTTTAATGACAACTCAAAGATCAAACTTAACAAAAATTGAATCTAACTTTGTCTGAATAAAATCCTCTAGCTGACTAGAGTTGTTGGAACATGCCTCCAAGTAACTTCTAGCAAAAACTGAAACTGAAATACTAAAAATAGAAAGATAACATGTCAATCGTCCTTGAAGAATGAGGACTCACCACTGATGCTGCTGAACTGGAGATCATGAACCGATCTATGCATGATATGAATGCTGAGGACCTGAACCTATATCACGATAAGATGTAGCACTGATTATGCGTCAGTACTTGAAAGGTACTGAACATGCATGATAAGATAAGCTGAATAACATATACATAACTGAACAAAGCAATACGACCAATGATATAGTCTTAACATGAAGTAAATACTGATATATACTGAATACTGAACTAACTGAATGCAATGACCAAGTACATGATATGCTGAGACTGAATACTGAACTGTAACTGATAACCTGGTCAATGCACTAGAATTTAACTGTGGGAGCTACTATTAACCGACATAAAACCATGAAAGCTATCCATATAGTTTGATATATCGCCCCATCGAGAGGACCCAATATACCTTACCAAGGGTATAAAAGCATGACTGGCATGATCACTAAATATGTTGCCCACATAGGGGACTTATCCTATCGGGGAACGTAGTTTTGGGACTATGAGGGTTACTGATCCTCAGTCCACTCGGTATTAAACCTACTCCTAACTGCTTATGTAGGTAACACATTAAACTGCAGTTTTGTAATACTGAATAGCGCAAAATACTGACATGCTAACTGAAAAAAACAACATTAATATACTGATAATGAGACATTCTTAACTGGAGCATGGATAACTGTTTAAACTGACCTAATAAATGTAATTCATGAACTAAACGAATATACACAACTATGGTTCTGAATTTCATGCAAAGAACTAAACAATAATTCCACGAAAACATATAATATGATTTGGATTAGTCTAACAGCTGAATCACAACAATATTCTTGAAGTTCTAGATACCCTAGGTTTAATCATGATATAGAAAATCAAGAATCTAACTGAATTCTAGAGACCTAATGGGTGCAAGGAACCCAATAGTGAAATCCCACATACCTGGTGAAAAAATTCACAGAGAAATCTTTCAATTTTGGGGTTGGAGCAGAAGAAAGCTTGTTGCGTTCTTGGAGAGGGCTTGGTCGACTCTTTCTTGTTCTTTTCGTTCAACTTGATGGATTTTTGGACAATGAGTTGACTACAGTAAGTTCTAATTAAGTTACTAGGCTAAAACAGACTAAAACGACGTAGTTTAGGGGTCGAATGCATATGGATAAGACCAAATGACCCCTGACTTAAAAGATGTAGGGGCCAACCGATGGACTGACCGACGGACTATCAATGGACCCACGGTTTGTCTTGGTCAACCATAGTTGGCTTCAGAGATGGGATCTGGGGGTCTCGATCCACGGACAAGGACCACGACCCGTGGTGTGACCTACGGTCCGTAAGTGGATTCTGGGAGCTGCAGGTGGCCATTCACGGACCCTACCTACGGTCCGTGTGTCAACCTACAGTCCATAAATGGTACCGTTGGTGGCACCTGCAACTTCTGAAATCTGCATTTCTGGTTTGTCTAGAATATAGGGTGCTACATTATCTCTCCCTTGGGAACGTTGTCCTTAAATGAAGACTAAACTACTGAATATGGAGGGAAAGAGCTGCAAACCCAACCACTAAGTATTGGAAACTACAATATGACTGAACTAAGTTCCAAGAACCTAAAAATAGGCTGAAAATGCAAGTTTAGATGAAGGAGCTTGCTACTAAGGCTGAATTTACGCATGACTAACTGAAAAACTGGAGAAGAACTATTACCTCAAGTTGGCATGGAATCAGAAGGAAAGAGATGAGGATACTTGGTCTTTATGGATGCTTCTGATTCCCAAGTAGCTCCCTCTACGGACTGACTCCTCCAAAAAACCTTAACTGATGCGACTTTTTTATTTCTCAACCTTTGAACCTGACGATCAAGAATCTCAACTGGTTCATCCTCATAAGTGAGACTATCTTTCACAGCCATACTTTTCAAATGTACTATAGATGCAAGATCACCCACACACTTCTTCAACAACGAAATGTGAAAGACCGGATGCACTGTTTCTAGTTCTGCTGGTAACTCTAGCTCATAAGACACTTTTCCAATTCTTTTCAAAATCATGTAAGGGCCTACATGTCTAGGATTGAGCTTCCCTTTCTTTTCAAATCTCATCAACCCCTTCATAGGTGACACCTTCAGGAAAACCCAATCATTAATTTGGAACTCCAAGTCCCTTCTCCTTACATCTTCATAGGACTTTTGGCGACTGTGGGATATCTTAAGTCAATCTCTAATAAGCTGAACTTTTTTCATTGAATCATGAACTGAATCTGGCCCTATGAACGTTGCTTCACCTACTTCAAACCATCCAACTAGAGATCTATATTTGCGCCCATAAAATTCCCCATAAGGGGCCATCTGAATGCTGGAATGGTAACTATTATTGTAGACGAACTCTATAAGAGGAAGGTGATCATCCCAACTACCCTTGAAATAGATCACGCAAGCTCTTAACATGTCCCCTAAGGTCTGAATCGTATGCTCTGCCTGACCATTCGTCTATGGATAAAATGTTGTGCTATGATTAACTTGAGTACCAAGACCTTTCTGAAATGACTTCCAGAAATGAGAGGTAAACTGAGGACCTCTATCTAAGATAATAGACAAAAGAAACCCATGCAACCTGACTATCTCATTAATGTAAATCTTGGCGTAGTCATCCGCCGAATCTGTAGTCATAACATCCAAAAAGTGTTCAAACATAGTATCTCTATAAACTATCACCCAAATGGAGTCATGTTGTCTATGAGTATGAGGTCCATGTTTATCACTTACAACTTCCATGTAGGAATGCTGATCTGTTGACTCATACCCCCTGGTTTCTGATGTTCTACCTTCACTTGCTGACAATTACGACACTTCGCCACAAAATCTGATATATCCCTCTTCATACCATTCTACCAAAATACTTCCCACAGATCACTATACATCTTAGTGGCACCTGGATGAATAGAATATCTGGAATTATGGGCTTATGTAAGTACCTACTGTCTCAACTCGCCCACCTTAGCAATACATACACGATCCTGATAAGGAAGCTCCCCATCTCCCCCTTCGGAGAAAACCACAATTCTCTGTTGATGAACTCCACCCTTTAGTTGAAGCAATATAGGATCACTGTCCTGTTTTTCCTTAACCTCCGCTACGAATGACCATTCTAATCCATTCTGAATGGTTACACCACCATCTGATATGCTCATAAGGCAAACTTCTAAGCAAGCAAACCGGTGAACATCTTTCGCTAGTTCTTTTCTTTCTTTCTCAACATACCTACATGACCCATAGATAGTTTGTGAAGAGCATCTGGTACTACATTGGCCTTACCAGGATAGTAAATCACATTCATATCATAGTCCTTGAGGAACTTAAACCATCTCCTCCGGCGAAGATTCAACTCTTTCTAGGTGAACACTTATTAAAGGCTCTTATGGTCTATGAACACATCTACGTGAACACCATACAAGTAATGTCTCAAAATCTTTAGGGAAAATACTACTGCTGCAAGCTCGAGGTCATGAGTCAGATAGTTCTTCTCATGCACCTTAAGATGTCCAGAAGCATAAGCTATAACCTTACCTTTCTGGATCAACACACAACCTAGGCCCACTCTGGATGCATCATAATAGATCACATAACCATCTGAACCCTCTGATAAAGTCAAAATATGAGTTGTAGTCAACCTAGTTTTCTGTTCTGAGAAGCTCTTCTAACAATCATCTGACCACTGAAACTTAACATTCTTCTAAGTCAACTTAGTCAATGGAGAACTATGGATGAAAATCCTTCCAAGAACCTTATTTAATAACCAGCCAAACCCAAGAGACTTATGATATCTGTAGGAGAGGTAGGTCTGGGCCATTGTTTCTCTGCCTCTATTTTTTGAGAATCCACTCGGATACCTTCGCTAGACAAAATATGCCCCAGAAAAGCAGTAGATTGCAACAAAAACTCACATTTACTAAACTTAGCGAATAACTGGCGATCTATGAGAGTCTGCAGGACAATCCTCAAATTAGTTGTATGTTCTTCCTCATTCCTAGAGTAAATGAGGATATCATTAATAAACAGGATAACGAACAAGTCCAAATACTGCTTGAGCACCATGTTCATCAAATCCATGAAAGCTGCAGGAGCATTGATTAGACCAAATGCCATAACTACAAATTCATAATGACCATATCGAGTTCTGAAGGTTGTTTTCAAAATGTCACTATACCTTACTCTGAGCTGATGATAACCGGATCTGAAGTCTATCTTCGAGAAATGACTAGCACCATGAAGTTGGTCGAACAAGTCATCAATCTTAGGTATAGGGTACTTATTCTTGATTGTGACTTAGTTCAACTGCCGATAGTCAATGCACATCCTGAGAGAACCATCTTTGTTTTTCACGAGCAACACTGGTGCACCCCATGGAGAAATACTGGGTCTGATGAAGCCCTTATCTAGAAGGTCTTTCAACTGCTCTTTCAATTCCTTAAGCTCAGCTGGAGCAATTCTATAAGAAGGAATCAAAATAGGATAGTTCTTTATAAGGAGATCAATTTCGAAATCGATTTCCCTTTGGGGTGGAACTCTGGGAAGATCTTTTGGAAACACTTCTGGAAACTCATTAACTACTGGAAATGACTCAGGAGTTGGGGTTTGAGAGATTGAATCCTTAACCCGAACTAGATGATAGAGATAACCCTTAGAAATCATCTTTCTAGCCTTAAGGTAAGAAATTAATCGACCCATAGGCACTAAGGTACTACCCTTCCATTCAAAGGTTGGTTCGTCTAGAGACTGAAAATGAACGATCCTAGTTCTGCAATCGACTGAGGCATAACAGGAATGTAACCAATCCATGCATAGAATGATATCAAAGTCTACCATTTCTAACAATACAAGATTTGCTGAGGTGACTTTTTGAGATACTGTTACAGGGCCATTTTTTGTATACCCGTCTAGCTATAACTTGGTCACCAACTGGAGTAGAGACTAAGAAGGGTTCTAAGAGAGTTTCTGGACTGACATCAAAATTTACTACTATATACAGAGTTACAAAGGAAAGAGTAGCCCCTGGATCTAACAAAGCATAAACATCTAAATGAAAGACTCGCAAAGTACCAGTAACCACATCAGGCGAATCTTCCTGATCCTGGCAAGCCTGGAGAGCGTACAACCTGTTCTGGCGTTGACCGCCACCTGTACCAGATGAAGTACCCTACTGAGTCAGGCGACTTGCTAGTGCTGATAAAGTTGTAGACTAATCCCTACCATTGTTACCTCCTTGATCTTGTTTAGAAAAAGGGTGATTCCTCAATCGATGAACAGTTTGATCATACCCAAAACATCCATCTTTTGAAGCAAGACACTCGTCCGGATGGTTCTTACCACACTTTGGACAAGTTGGGTAGGTCCCAGTTACGAAAACACTTCCATAGGACTTACAACCTGATGTCCTACCTTTCTTATATTGTCGATACTTAGAGGATGGAACTCTACCTGATGAAGGTGCTAGAGTTGAAGATTTTTTATGAAACTACGAGCGATTTCCACCATATGATTTCTGCTGAGAATACTCATAGTTGCCTGTCCTAGCCTTCTTATTATCCTTAGCATGTCCCTAAGTTTATCTCTCTAAACCTGTTGAGCATGAGTCATGAGTCATGAGCCTAGAGATGTTCATATATTCTAGCAACATAGCATTTCTACACTCTGTTCTCACCAAGTCAGATACCCTAAATAGAAACTTACTCATCTGAGCCCAGGAATCAAAAACCATCTCTAGAACATACCTAGAGAGTTGGGTGAACTTAAGTCCGTACAATTGGACTGTTATGGAACCTTGCCTCAAATTCATCAACTCCTGATCTTTTGCCTCTCTCAACTCCCTTGGAAATAACCTATCCAGAAAAGCTCTAGTAAAACACTCCCAAGTCACAGGAGCTGCATTCTCACTCTTGTTTTCTTTCCACTGTGTAAACCATATATGAGCCACATCCTTAGGTTGGTAGGACACCAACTCTACCCTATCATTTCATGTCACATGCATTACTCCAAAGATTTTCTTGACTTCATCAATAAAGTTTTGGGGATCTTCACCAACATATGACCCTAGAAACATAGTTGGGTTCATCCTAACAAAATCACAGACCCTAGCTGCCACTGATCCACCACCAGCATTTGCAGGAACTGGAACCTGCTAACTATTTTGGTTAGCTACACTGTCGGCCAACAGTTGAATGGCATTCTGAAACTCTGCATTCAAAACTTCCTGATCTAGGACTGAAGGATCTGCATTAGCGTTGAATGTATTAGCTTTCCTGGGGTAAGCTCTATGAGGAGGCATGATCGAAAAATGCATAACGATGGATTATAAAGAGAGATCATACCAACGCACGATAAGAATATCAAGAAAGTGTAGTTTTCCTAAAACACTTCATAGTCTCCCCCTCATAAATGTGGTGTGCTTTCCACTCAGAAAAGGAACTCTACTTAGTGAAGATTTTCAGACATCCTAGAACTCTTGAACCTAGTGCTCTGATACCAACTTTGTCATGCCTCGAGGCTACCCCTAGGATGTGGACACAGGACTTAGGATCACGAGTGACCCCAAGCTAACCATGTTGCAATATCATAAGCATACTAAGATAACTCAAATAAGATAATTTTGTGCAGAATCTTAAAACATAACATAAAGGGAAAATGATGGGGAATACCCATTCTAAATATGAATATACAAAATTGAGTTTAATGACAACTGAAAGGTCAAACTCAATCAAAATTGAATCTAATTATTTCTGAATAAAGGCCTCTAACTGACTAGAGCTGCTGGGACATTCCCCAACTAACTTCTAACAAAAACTGTAATTGAAACACTAAAAATAGAAATGTAACATGCCAGTCATCCTCAAAGAATGAGGACTCACCACTGATGATGCTGAACTAGAGATCGGGAAACAATCTATGCGTGATCTGAAATTTAAGGACCTGAACCTATATCACGTGAAGATGAAAAGCAGAGTATGCGTCAGTACTTGAAAGGTACTGAGTATGCAGGATAGGATAAGTTGAATAGCATATATATAACTGAACAAAGAAATACGAGCAATGTTATAATCTAAACATGAAGTAAATACTGAATTCTGAACTAACTGATTGCAGTGACCAAGTACATGACATGCTGAGACTGCATACTGAACTGTAATTGATAACCTGGTCAATGTACTAGAATATGATTGTGGGAGCTACTGTTAACCGATATAAAACCATGAGAGCTATTCGTGGAGTCCAATGTATCGCCCCATCGAGAGAACCCAATATACCTTGTGAAGGGTATAAAGGCATGACTGGCGTGATCACTAAATATGTTACCTATAGAGGAGACTTATCCTACGAGGGCAGGTAGTTCTGGGACTATGAGGGCGACTGACCCTTAGTCCACTCGGTATTACGCCTACTCTCATCTGATTATGTAAGTAAAAAATAATACTGAATTTTTGTAATGTTGACATGCTTACTGAAAATGCAACATTAATATACTGATAATGAGACATTCTTAACTATAACATGGATAATTCTTTAAACTGACCTACCAAGTGTAATTCATGAACTAAACAAATATACACAACTAGGGTTGTGTATTTCATGCAAACAACTAAGCAATAATTCCACGAAAACATGATAATCTAATTTGGATTAGTCTAAAAGCTGAATCACAACAATATTCTGAAGTTCTAGAAACCGTAGGTCTAAACATGATATAGAAAATCAAGAATCTGACTGAATTCTAGGGACCTAATCGGTGAAGAAAACTTGTTGTGTTCTTGGAGAGGGCTTGGTCGAGTCTTTCTCCTTATTTTCCTCCAACTTGATGATTTTTTGGAGAATAGGTTGACTAGGGTAAGTTCTAATTAAATTACTAGGCTAAAATTGACTAAAACGACGTAGTTTAGTGGTCCAACGCTTAGGGAAAACACCAAGCGACCCTTGAGTTAAAGGCTATCGGGGCTAATTGACGAACTGACCGACGGACCGTCGGTGGACCCACGGTTCATCTTGGTCAACCGTCGTTGGCTTTAAAGATGGGATATGGGGGTCTCGATCCATGGACTAGGACCACGGCCCGTGGTGTGACTTACGGTCCGTAGGTCCAGCTGTGGGTCGACCCTTAGATGATTTTCTTCTGGATTCTGGGAGAGAGATGCTGGTGGCCATCCATGGATCCCACCTATGGTCCATGGGTCAACCTACTGTTCGTAGGTGGCATCGTTGGTGGAACCTACAACTTCTTCCATCTGCATTTCCTGTCTGCCTAGAATATGGGGTGTTACAAAAATGGTTAAAGATTTTCGTTCGTTTGATTTTACTTTAGTTATTAAACTAACTTATTGTGTAATTATTTATAATTAGTTAAGTTATTCTAAGTTGAGTATTTTGCTTATAGATGGCTGAGACCGATCAAATACATGGACGAGCACAACTTTATCTTGCTACTCATAAGAATGCAAATGTAGCATATGTTAATGAAGCAGTAAAATTATATGCGTAAGTTTCTTAAGGGAAAATAGCACTCCAGTTCCTCTAGTTGTTTTAATATGGTCTCTTTTGTACTGACAAGTTATACCTGAGATTCTTTGTTCATGTTTTAACTATTGCTAATATTTGTTCAAATCAGTTTGATGGTGTTTTGTTTAGTATAGTGTGTTGTCATTTTGAAATAGTTTAAAATCCTTGCTCGTGTAAATGGTTTAATCCTTTTCTATTGTTTTAGGCCTGTTCTTGTGTAGTATAAAAACATGTTCTTGTTCTGATTTGAGTTTAAAATTTAGGTTGCAGTTTATGTCCATTCCATGACTATTTTAGTTTTACACTTATCTAAGCTTTAATGTCTTAGTTCAATTATTCTATCTTGGTCTATGATGCTTTTGTGTTTCATTTGTTACTTCCAGATCCGTTCTCTTTTTTATTCTTGCTGTTATCCAAAAGCTTTTAATTTATCCACTCGATCATGACTTGTTCACCTGGACACTTTGATTTTTCTTTAACAAATAATCAACACTTAACTCTACAGGTGGATGGGCACACTAGTTGTACATCTGAGAGGGTTAGAGTTATGGCAATTTATTGATTTCTAATGCTGAAATGAATAATTTCTTCAAAAGGTTAAAGAGACATTGTTGAAATTTCTTATCATCCTTTCCATTCCCTTATTATTCTTAGTCCAGGAGTTGAAACAATGTCACTGGTGAAGCAAATTAAATTTTACATTGTAGCCAACACCAAACTTCTTATTTATGATACAAAAAGAAAACAAGTTGACATGTTTATTTTCTTGCTGCTCCATGTTCAGCTACACCATATGGCTCTTTTCTTTGGGAATAATTGTTCTAGTGACACTACATTTCTGCATAACAGGTAGGTCCTTAATTAGATAACTAAACATGTATTATATTTAGGTAATACATCTATGTTCTCAATTACTTTTTAATATTTTAATAATGTATTTTGTGTATGTTCTAAATTCAGGAAAAAATTCAGCAAACTTTGAGTCAACGCACTGTAGATGAATCTATAGTATTGCCAGATGAATCTATAGTATTGCCAGAAGATGCAGCTGGTAAAGTGCTAGGAAAAGAACACTTTGGAAGGGTAAGGTGTTTAGGATTAGGGTTTGTCCCCACTAGATTGTTTAAACAAGAAAGGCCTCGCTTCAGTGGTATGAATGCTTCAAGTGTTTTATGTTCATCCAATTGCCAAGAGAACTACAATAAATTGTGGAATGCTCACAACGAAAGCCAAACACACTATAAAGAAATGGTGAATAATCACAATCAAATGATGGTTGCTTTCAAGTCATATATGATAGTGAAAGAAGGGACATTACCATATCAATTTGTGGGGTTATTTGCTTCTCCTCCAACAATGGTATTTATAACTTTTACATTCTCTCTTCTTTAATGACCTTGTTTGTATATCATATGTACTAATTTAGTTATAGTCATTTCCTTTGCACCCACAATTTGTCAATGTCTGTTTCATTAGATAACAAAGTTCTTGATCATGTGCTTGGTCCCGAAGGCCATTAAAGTATCTGATTTAATTGCATGTTTATTAAATATCCTATCTTATTATAACCAATGGACTTAGGGTTCCTTGAAAAGAGGGTTTTTTAAAGAACTAAATGGGAAAGTCATCTAGAAGTTAGGTATGAGTGAGAATGCGCTCTTGAGGAATTTTCATAAATTATGTATTGTTCGTTGTAAGTAATAAAATATACTCAATGGTGTTTTAGCAATTGTTTTTTTTATCATAATGTTATTTTATATGATTATTATTTGTAACTTTTAAGCTTTTGTTGTTGAGAACTATGTTATTTTTCAGGTATTGGAGGTGCCATACTTGGGATTTTTTGAGGTTAGTGATTACAATTGTTTCCTGACAAGTGTGTGAAAATCTTTGTTGATAGAATATTAGCAATAAGTGTTGGATAAGTATAAGAGGTATCAAACTACTTTTGGAAAGAATGCAAAAAATCTAACAGTGTCTCAACTTCATACTCATTTTTGAGCTGACATAATGGAAGTTAATAGAAATATTTATGTTTCAAGGCTCAAGCTAGGGGAAGGTAAAACTCTCTGTCACAACCCAACCCACCTGGCCGTGAGGGCACCTACGTACTACCACCAAAGTAGGAGAACCCTCTTATCCCCATAATTAAAACCATGCGGAAAATTAAATAAAACGGAAACAAAATATACTAACGAAATTTTATAAATAAGAACCTTTAACCCAATTTGGTTTAGACTTGTAAGATAATGAACACTCCCAAGGATCTAGTCCAAATAGGTACAGGAGCTACTAGAGTACAAAATGGAAATAATAAATAAAGACACAACTCCCACCATGCGGAAGAAAAGATAGAAGCTGCTGGAGAATTTCTTCATCTTCACCTAATGAAACATCACCAACTTGCATCCAAACTATGTCAAAAGACATAACAGGATTAGTATCAGTACAAAGCACACATACTGATAGGCATCATCGGTCAACCTGACGCCCACCACATAACATAAGAAACCAACTAGTAATATCATGAAATAAACCACTAGCTTCTCCACCTTTACCCTCTCTTGAAATACCTCCAAATTACACTAGTACCCTGACTACTGACCACTTTCTCGGTCAACCTACTTACCAGGTACTTGATCATAGGCTAACCATTCTATCACATAGAAAATTCCCTAAATACCACCACAAGCATTCCAACTAATCGCTCACGTTATACCCTTACGTCCTCTTCACATTACCCAACCTTGGTCACATAGTACACTACATCACGCTTTCTAACCACTAAACACAATTACCTTTCTCCAAGTGAAATCCACCGAACGACTTACTCCACGTACACTACCTCCACTCCTTGCCATTACAACACACGACTCCTGCACTTGGGCATTAACAATTCTTGAGATGCTGACTTCCTACCCCCGTTTCACCTTTCATCAATATAATTACCAAGTCTACTCAACATAGAAGAACAATCAAGCATAAGGCCTCATGAGCATAACACAACTCCGAGAAGTACAACATCAATATCATTGCGAACCATGATCAATTAACATTATCCATGTAAACAATTATGACAAGTCCTTGGTCCTCTCATGGAACCCAAACCCAAACATTTAGCATACTGGAACGTGGTACCCGATCCAATGATTATGCCAGAATGTGGCAACCGATACCATAATTATGCCGGAACGTGGCAACCGATCCATGTTAGTGATGCCGGAATGTGGCAACCGATCCATTCAACACACCACAATCCCAATCACAAGTATATTCTCAAGTTCATACAATTTAGTCATGATTTATGGCTTTCATCATTCATCTATCTCATTTACAACAAGGGTGATCCATAACGCAACATTCATAAACATACATGTATCATAATGAAGCAAGAACAAACATACATCACACAATCATTGAATCACAACCATCACCTAACCCTAGATCATCATCTAAGGCTTCTTCTTAGGATTTAACCATATTTTGTTTGGTGTACGAGGGCCTACACATAATTCTACCGTTGGTTTACAAACACAGATTATAACTACTCAATTCATAAAAACCTAGCATACTGTAGCATCTCGATGTTTGAAAGAACAAGGAAGAGTTCAAAATTGGAAATAGTCATTTTAGGAAAGAATGGGAAAATCTGGAAATTTGGTTAAGTTATGTTAAGTATGGTTTTAGGTCAACCTCAAACGACCATAACTCCTAGCTCAGGATGAGTTACGTGTGCTTCCAGATATCATAGGAACTATCGTTGAATTATCTTTCTAACTCCACCAAGTTTGCACGATTCCAATTTCGTATAAGTGATATATTCCCATTGGAAGTTGGGTTGTTTGGATAAGGAAAATCCAATGCGGATTTTTAAAGGGTAGTTTGGTCTTTTCTTGCTCAATTTTTTTATTTCATTTTTGGTAATTAAGTTAGGGTTTAATCAGAAATAGATCATTTTACGCTTTTACCAAAATATTCTAGGGCTTGGAGAAAAGAGAAAAGAGGAGAAAGGAGAAGAAAAGTTCCTAGTTTGCCGAACTCTTGGAGAATTTCGTCTGGATTTCGCTAAGGGTTAATACCTACAAGGTATGTGAGGCTTTCATAATGTTGGGTTCGTCCACCCACATGCCAAACATGTTTACCTCAGCGCAAATTTGTCCTAAAAGAGTTTGAAAGTTGATGTTCCTGATATGTATTCTTGAATTTGATGTCGGTCTTAAAATGGGCTGAGATTGAGAAGTTTCTAAGATCAATACATCAAATTATTGAGTTGGTTGGAGCTAGGTTCTTAGGTATATTTTGTAGGTATCTGTATCTAAAAAGAATTTGGGAAAAATAACCTAGTTTGGGCGAATTGGGGCTGAAAAATAAAGAAGAAAATTAGTCGGGCAAATCTGGGCATTGGCTCCGAGTCGCGGACCTGCTCCCTAGATTTGGGAAAAACATCTTCGCGGAGCAGAGCGGTCATGGATCGTTCTACCTCAAAAAGTGTTTTCACAACCAAATATTTAAATACTTCTCCGCATCGCGGACCTGCTTTCAAATAGTGATTTTTTTTATCTTTCCTCATGTTTAGCTATCTAAAAACACTCCTAAACATCATGAGATCTTTCCTATCAAAAATTACAATCCTTGAATCCATAATTCAATTCAAGGAAAGTTAAGAGTCAAGTTTAGAAGTTAAGAAGTAAGTCAAGAGAAATTCATTAAAAAATTTCAAAAGTCTTTCACAAACGTTTTAACTTTGTTCTAAGACTTAAGTTTTAAGTTAAGCAAAGAGTAAAGAGTTGAGTTTATTTATCCAAAAGTTATAAGGGAAATAAATATTCCTAAGAGTTCAAAATGTTTTCACATTTGAACAAGAAAGGGAAACACTGATTTCCAAGAGAGCTTTCAAGCTAAGTTTTGAGTAATTATCTCAAACCAAAGGAAGAAGTTTTATTTTAAAAACATATGAGCTAAGTATATTTTGGGAGTAGTATCAACCGCCGATATGGGGACGTGAGTTCATATTAACTCAAGTCTCCATAAACCATGTAGCCATCATGAGTAGTAAAGGATCATACTTTTTAGATGACTCCTTAAGTTGATTTTTAGCATAGACTAGTGGATCCACTTAGTTAAGGTATTCTATATGACGACAAATTATAGGACAGTTTTGGCAGCGTGGGCAAAATGATGTATCACCACTTAGACCCATACTGGTGGTTATCGATTAGAGAAACACCCACAGAGACTGTATTACTTTTATATATGAGTAAAGTTGAGTTTTTTATTGCATATCTTTAACAAATTAAGTTGGTATTTTATTTTCTAAATGCTTTGTATAAATTGCACTATTATTATTGTTTTACACTGCATTTTGAGTTGAGTTATTTATGAGTAGAGTAAAGCTAAGGTAAGTGTTCCTTTCAGATCCTTTTCAAGCTTAAGTTGTGTTTAGCATTTCAACTCGCATACTCGTACATTCAATGTACTGATGCTAGTTGGCCGGCATCCTCTTATGATGCATACGCAGGTAACTAGGATTAGTATCCAGAGCCTCGCTGAGCAGTCAGAGTTAGTTGGTGATCCTCCTTGCTTTACAGAGGGTCTTTTTCTTAATTGTTTAGCTTTCAGTTGTTAGGATGATTGGGGGTCCTGTCCCGACATCCCTCTTTGTTTTAGAGGCTTCATAGACAGTTAGCAGCCAATTGTCTTTACATTATTATTTCATATGTTAAGACTTGAGTTGCCATTTTGGCCAAGTCGAATGTTTGACCTTTAAGCATTCTTAGGTATTTTATTAAATAGTTGAGTAAAGTGCATTTGATCATTGTAATAATGCTTAGAGTCTTCCCCTGAGTAAGTAAGCCTGGCCAAGGGTTCGTTCGGAGACAACAGTGGTTCTCGAGTGCCAGTCCCGCCCAGGGTGTAGGCTGGGGTGTGAAAAACTTGGTATCAGAGCATAGAATTCAAGAGTCCTAGAGAATCTATGAAGCCGTGCCAGTATAGTCCTAGTTATCTTTGTGAAGCGCGCCACATCTATAATTAAGAGGTTGCGATACTTAATAAAAATTTCTCACTTCTTTCATTCTCATTTCGTGCGTTAGAGTTTGATCTCTAAAAAGTTTCTTCTAATTCGTCCTTGCGCGTGTTTTTAGATAATCATGCCTCCACGAAGAGTTGTCTGAGGTCATCCTGCTACGAGGAACGTTGAGTAGCAAGGGGTACCTAATGCACTTGAAGTGCAACCCCAAGGAGAAGTTACTAATGCTGAGTTCAAAGAAGCAATAAGGATGCTAAGTCAAGCTGTGACTAACCAGATTGGGCAACAAAGAGGAGCTCGACAAGAAAAGGGTGACACTTCAAGGATTTGTGAGTTCTTGAGGATGAACCCTCCAAGTTTCACTGGTTCAAGTACTACTGAGGATCTAGATAACTTTATTGAGAAGCTGCAAAATGTATTTGATGTCACGCACGTTCCGGATACTGAGAGGGTGGAGCTAGTTGCATACTAAATGAAGGGTGTCGCTAGGATTTGGTTCGATCAGTGGAAGAAGGGTAGAGATAAGGAAGCACCACCTCTGAGTTGAGAATGTTTTGAGGAAGATTTCTTGGGGCATTTCTTTCCCCGAGAATTAAAAGAGGCTAAGGTATGAGAGTTCCTTACCCTTAAGTAAGAGTAACAAAGTATTCATGAGTATGGGTTGAAGTTCACCCAACTATCCCGTTATGCTCTGGAGATGGTTGCAGATATCAGAAGTAGAATGAGTGTTTGTTGCTGGGTCGTCCCGTCTATTAAGCAAAGAGTTCAGGGCAGCGATGCTAATTGGCAACAAGGATATATCAAGTTTAATGGTATATGTGCAGCAGGTTGAGGAAGAGAAACTGAGAGATAGGAAGGAGTTTAGAAACAAGAAGGCTCAGACAGGGAATAAGTCCGGGAAGTAGAAAAGTAATATGAACCGTTCATCCTTTCAACATTAACAAAAGGAGCCTGCTCCATGATCTTCTAGTGCACCTGCACCCAGAAACAAAAGTGAGTATAATAGTCAAAATTCCCAGCACTTCAGAGCTAGATTTGCACAGCCTCAGAGTAGTGTGGCAAAAGGAGGTAACTGAGCTCCTGCATGTGCTAAGTGTGGTAGAACCCACCCAAGTAGGTGTCATAATGGCTAGACAGGTTGTTTCAAGTGTGGACAAGAGGGTCACTTCATGAAAGAGTTCCCTAAGAACCGACAAGGTAGTGGAAATCACGGTAGTAGGGCCCAATCTTCATTAGTTGCTCCACCAGACAGGGCTGCACCTAGAAGAGCTACATCCAGTATTGACGGAGGAACAAACCGCCTTTATACGATCACTAGTCGCCAAGAGCAAGAGAACTCTCCAGATGTCACTGGGATGATCAAAGTCTTTACTCTTGATGTTTATGCTTTGCAAGACGCAGGAACAAGTTTATCTTTTGTAACCCCTTATGTTGCAAATAGTTTTGATGTTCTTCCTGAGAAACTCTGTGAACCTTTTTGTGTTTCTACACCTGTTGGGGAGTCTATTCTAGCTGAGCGAGTATATCGTGATTGTGTCATTTCTGTTAATCAGAAGGACATCATGGCTGATTTAGTCGAATTTGACATGGTAGATTTTGATTTCATTCTTGGTATGGACTGGCGTCATGCTTGTTATGCCTCAGTTGAATGCAGAACTCGAGTTGTCAAGTTTCAGTTTCCAAATGAGCCAGTCATAGAGTGGAAACATAGTTCAGCATTGCCTAAGGGTCGGTTCATTTCATTCCTTAAGGAAAGAAATTTAGTTTACAAAGGGTGTGTCTATCACGTAGTCCAAGTTAATGACTCTAGTGTTGAGATACCTCCTATTCAGTCAGTTTCAGTAGTAAGAGAGTTTCCAAGTCTTTCTTGATGATCCTTCTAGAGTCCCTCCTGAGAGAGAAATAGACTTCGGTATAGACATTCTTCCAGATACTCGTCCTATATCTATTCCTCCATATAGAATAGCACTTGTAGAGTTGAAAGATATTAAAGAACAGTTGAACGACCTCCTTGATAAGGGCTTTATTTGACCAAGTTTCTCACCTTGGCGTGCTCCGATCTTATTTGTGAGAAAAAAATGATGGTTCCCTTAGGATGTGTATAGATTACTGTCAGTTGTACAAGGTTACCATCAAGAACAAATATCCTCTCCGAATGAATGATGATATTTTCAATCAGCTTCAGGGTGCTACCTGTTTCTCTAAGATAGACCTCAAATCAAGCTACCATCAGTTAGGAGTAAGGGAATGTGATATTCCAAAGACAGCTCCAAGGTGTTACTTGCATTCTGCCTCTCCTATCCCGCTCTGGCGCCAACTTACCCCGCTCTGGCATCGCTGCCCTAGCGGCAACTGGCCCGCTCTGGCAGGACAATGGCCTAGAATTTCTCAAATTTTTGTTTCTCCTAAATAACGACGGTTCAGGTCGTTACACTCTTCCTTCAAAAAATCTTTGATTCCTCTCTTTCCGTAAGATCCATAAAATTCTGGTAGGGTCATCAGTTCAAATTCTTTCTGATCCTTGTGGGATTACTTTATGACCAACTTGCTAGAAATTCTTATTTTAGTTCTGACTTAAGAGCCTCACCCTGTTTATTACAAAGATGCCTAGAAAGTTAGTTCATAACTCTGATGTTCTATGGTAGTGTAGGAAAAGATGCTCTAAAACTCTTCATAATGTTCATCCCTTACTTTCTCAAAATTTACAGAGCAAGAATTTATCAATTATGTTGCCTCAGTCCCCTTTAGGAGGAGAAGTGACGTTAAATGCAAAAGCTAATTGAAAAATGGAGAAATGATCCATTGCGTTTTCTAGTAACATATCTACTTAGATTAGCTTCATTATTTCTGGTAAAGTTTTATAGGTGAGGCACTACTTGGTGTAATATTCTTGTAATTTTTTTTTATTTTCTTTAACTTTATATCTTGAAAAGTTGGTGATCTATATTTTCAAGTCCTATGGAATGCAAGTATATTCTTCTATTTTGGATTTTGATCTATGCTTTTAAGTCTTAAGCTATTTCCTTTAATAACTAGTTCTTGATCATAAAAGGAAATTGTTATAATGTTTGGATTTTGCTACAGTCATCCATGTTTTCAGTTTGGAAATTCACTTATTATGTAATTTTCTTTGCAGCCAACTGATGCTAGTGATAAATAATCGTAGTGAAACCCACTGAAGTTCCATAAATTGTTGCAGATACTTTCTTGAGTTTGGGTGCTATTGATTTGAAGTTTCATTAAATTTTTGTAGTAATTTCAAGTTCAAGCAAGTTTTTGTAGTGATATGAAGTTTCTTGTAATCATAATGGTTGAAGAGAACGACATGTTTCAATTTAGTTTGTAAAACTAATTGTACACTTTATGGTATACTTTTGTGTTGAAATATTGTTTGACAATGATGTGCATGTTAGTTAATTAATTTATTATTAATATCTAAAATTGAATATTCCTGGCAAATGCTATAAAAAGTTATAATTTCATAAATTGTAGGGGTTTAAGCTCCTATTAATTTTAATGTAAAATTCATTAAATTGTTGGGGTTCTGACTCCCCCAAGTTCACAAATTGTTGGGGTTCTGACTCCTAGAATTTGAAATGCGGTGGGGTTAATAACACCCACTAGTAAACCTCTGCTAATCGTACTAGCGGTTGCCAAGAAACCCCCGTGCCTTAATTGTGACACAACTAATTGCAGGAGTTTATTCAACTGCCATAAGACTAAATTGCGGGAGTTATTGACCGTCGCAGTATATAATTATAACTACTAGAATTTGAGCCTTTTTTTGTAGTGACTGATGGATTATACTAGGGGCGATCATGGCTTGAGAAATACGATTGTAATCCAGAAGAAGCTTAAATTCCTATATGTCTTGAAACATACAGCAAAATAATTACCTGAAAAGTTTGATTCATGTATGATTGAAAATGATTTTAAAATAAAAAAGTTTGATAAGTGTATAAAATCAATCTGGAATAATTCACATGTTATTCTTAGCCTCTATATATTATGATTTATTGATCTTTCTTTAACATAAATGTTATTGGAGATACAAAAAATATTCTTCCGTGAGGAAATTTTTTATACTATAACGTGTGATAGAATTTTTCTTGACCAATCACATTATGTCGAGAATTTTTTTAAAGAAACCTCTTCATTGCAACCATGTTGTAAATCCTTTTAATTCAAGTGTTCACTTGTTTAATATCGACTATGTCGTCATCATAAAAGTCTAAAACATACTCCAATTTAAATTCAACTATACGAAATTATTTTAAAAAAAGCTTAATTCATGTTTTTATCATACAAGTCTAAAACATATTTCAAATTAGTAGTTAACATATATGAACCTTTTTTCTTCAATGATGTTATATCGTTAGCTAATTCTACCTCAATTTCAAGAATTTGTTGAACTTTCAAGACGGCCTCACATATTATAATATTTTAGATCTAACTTGTCCACTTTAACATCTTTATTTGCCAAAGTTTCACACCTATGAACCTATAAATTTGCTGATCGATGTAGTGCATGACCAAATTATATTGGTCTTCTTTTTCCATCATTTTTTCTCTACTCGGGAGAAAAACTAACATACGATAGAACCAAATGAAAACATTGTAATTAATGAAAGCTATGGTTACTTTTTTTATTTTGACATAAAAGATAAGAGAGAAATTCAACAGACCAGAAGATATTTGGTCCCTTCCTTGTTGTTTTTGCTTCAATTTCAGGACCTTAAGGAAAATCACAACGATAATTTCTTTAATCTACTTACAAATATTCAAATCACATGCAAATTTTTGCAAAGATTATTAGATACCACACCCTAGGCTGACACACAATTTTTTTAAACTATTTTCCTAGGAGAATAAAATCTTACAGTACTTCTCCAAATATTCAAATAGCTAAACTTCAATTTTTTAAAATCAAACTAATCTACTTTATTTGTCCCCTAAAGTTTGTTAACTTGATTCTGAAAAAACGATCAGCGCCAAACAAATTGGGACATAGAAGAAAGTTGTGGAAACAAAACAACAATCCTAAAATTTACCTTATATATTTTTCAAATGAATTTAATAACTATGCATTGATAGCGAAAATGCAAGGTTAACTACATATACTCATTACTAAAGAAAGGATTAATAATGTGAAAATTAAGGTTGATTACTTGCTGCAACAAAATACATTAATAAAATAAAACTATTGATATTATCTATGTTATTGGTGTCTATAAGTTAAATCCTTTCAAAGTAGATGCTAGATACACAATTACAACATTTATAACGACATGGACATTCATATAATCTAGCTTCAATAATTTCAAAATAAGTGTAAATGTCAGGTTACCAACATATAAATATACATAAGAAATGGGATTAGGAACTTAAAAAGTACAACACTAACCACAGTAATATAGTCAAAATTATGTATATAATTGGTTCATATAAGTTAAATTATTTATGATATGAATGGATGCATATCAATTAAACCCTTCCCAAATATGAAGATAAATACATAATTAAAATAATAATGATGAAAATTATATCTAAAGCTTCTAGTTGTTTCCTAGTTCTCACATTATCTGTCATGTATATGAGTTACACTATATTTATGTTATCAATATATAAGTTAATCCTTAACAAATGGAGTGAAGTCAATAAAGGTTTTACACCCGGGCTAAATGGTAGGAATTATAAGGCCAAACAAGTTATAATAGATTATCTACTGAAGTCAAGGGAGTGTTATAATGATCAGTGAAGATTGGATAAATTATGAAAATGATGATTCAAATTATATGATTTACCATGGTGAATAAATCATTTAATAAAACATCTAAGAAGTATATGAGGAAATATTAATGGTGTGTTGTGGTCTATTATGACAAAATAAAAGTTAAAACACTTCTTTATTACCAAGAAACTTTTGGACATATTCAAATATGAAGATAATAAGGAGTAATTGCATTAAGACCTAATCCTGAAGAAAGTTTGCAAATATAATTGGCTTACATTTTTTAATTTACGAATAATAAAATACTCAATCACAGGCCACCATAACATAAACTAACACTAAAATTATAAGCAAGCATAAGTCAAAATGTTGAACTAATGCCTAAATTGTGTCTGTTCGAATTTGTGATCCACTGCCAACTCAATCCCGGGGAATTAGCAAGTTGAAGATGGTTCCTCAGGCATAGGCCTTTCCTTTTCCGGAATATAGCTACCCACAACCAGCTGGTAGAGAAATGCAAATCGTTAGCAAGTACATATTATGCACTCAAACATCAGTACAAGGATGACACAAGGCATTGGAGAAGTGAATAGATAGCAACACGCGATGTGCATGTTGAACATGTTACCGTTCAACGTGTGACCCCTATCACAAGCAAAAGGCAACTATTTAAATGAATGATAGAGAGGTGGACTTACTAGCCACTATGTTTCGAGCCATGCACTACTAGTCTAACCAAAAGGAAATGGAGAAACAAATGAATTCAAGGACAGAGGTAGTAAGAAGAGCACCTCTACCCGAGAGGAAGCCTTGAGCATTTCTACTACAATGCCACAAATATTACTTCCATCGGGCCTAGATAGTATAATGAGATGATATCATATTGACCATGCGTGTAAAGAATAACAACAAGCCTGATGACCAATTTTAAATAGGTATGCTAGAAGACAATCAATGTACACGCAATGATCATCTTTACCGATTTCAATACATAAGAAGTTTCACGACTTTTGCAATAAATGTACACCCAATTACTTATGCATAATATATATGATAAATCCAAAAAGACAAGCCAAATCAAATGGAAAACTAGTATGACAACTAGTTCCAGATTATTTAGTAATCAAAACTAGCTAAAGCAATATTCTAGCTACTCTCAATTTTTCTATGTCAGCAATAAAATCACAAGGTGATATCCAACTACTACTAATTGATATCTCAATATTAATAATTAGGATGCATAAAGGAAAAATAGTCTGTCATTATAGCAGAATGATAGGCTTACACTATCTATTGATGAGTTTATTGTGTCTCATCCACTTCAAGTACATTCATCATACCTATAAAAAAGTATTTCTAACATAATGATTCTTTAAAAGGTAATAGAATGATCTAGAAGGAGTACATCTAAGAGGATATACTCTAACGAATTATTTCTCTAATGTCAAAAGAATTTTTTATGCAAGTTTGTGTGTGTGTATAGATATATATATATATTAAACACGAAAAAAATATAATTATCAAATAACACATCCAACAAACTCAAATAAAATAAAGTATACCATATTTATAGAAAAACTAAGCATAAACTACCATACATGCCTCATAATAAAGGCAACATAAAGGGTAAGCGTTTTTACGTTGAAACTCATACATACCTCATAAGTCACAGTTCCACCACCAATTATAGACTCCCGGAGCTTCACACTACATATGACTCCAATTGCAGATATAATAGAAAGTGCTTGTGGTCGTGGTCTTTGTTGTAAAAAGGTTATTAGCTTACGTACAACGTCATGTGGCTAAAGTAACAATTTTTAATCATTTTGTCAAGTTAACCAAAAAGTTCACAAGAGTGGGACATCGATTAAAGTAATCCTTAAACAACAAGTCTAATTATGGCGTTACACTACAATGTCATGTACAAACTACCCATCGTTGTGGTCCTTGTTGTGAGAAGGTTACTAGCTTACCTACAATGTCATGTGGACAAGGTAGAAAATTTACATCATTTTGTAAAGTTAACAAAAAAATTCATTAGAATGGAACTTCAATTCAAGTAAGCCTTAAACAAGAAATATAATTATGGGTAAAATAAAAATGAGAGAATGTCCATTTCATAAAAATGAATCCAACAAAAAAAAGGTAAATCACTTTCTTCCTTTCTCTCATAAGAAATTTGAAACTCAAGCATCTTGTCGAACAACACAACACAACACAAAATATACAATAATGGTACAATACACAAGTTGATTAAGGTTTTGTATGTCATACTATAGCTCAAAAATCAATAAGCAAAATATCTTACTTCCCTAATAGGCACAAAGATTAAGTGTCGCATCCATCTAGCTTCAATTGCATCTGCCAACCATAAAATTTCCACTATTATTGTGATGCATTTATTATATTGGTAAACATTTATAAAAAGAAAACCCAATTACTTGACACTTTTCACTTCCCAAGATTCAAACTACTTGCTTTCGAAGAATTATGAAAACATATATACCTAGAGCTTCTTCCTTCTTCTTGTTTCCAGAGCACAATGGCCTCCGAAATGGCTTCTTGCCTGGAATTTTGGAAGAAGAAATATCAGGAAAATCACCACCAGCACTAGAATCTTCATGATTCACTACTAAAGGAATTAAAGCAAGTGTATATAAGTTCAATCCTTCCTATTTTAAAATGATACATGATTAAAGAAATAAAGAAAACATATATAGCTAAATTTTGTGGTCGGTTCTTCTCTCCAAAGCCTTGGGGCCTCCCACAAGACTTCTTAGAGAGATTTTCTAAGGCAGAAGCTCCACGAGATTCAGAAAATTTAGTGGGAGAGAGGCGCAATCCATGAGTAGAAGACTTCGTTGGTAGGCCTCTCTTCTTCTGTTGTTGGGGTTGATGGAAAATGATTTTTGCATTAGGAGTTGGTTTGCTCTTGTTGGTGGGTATGGGGTGGGGGGTGAGGGTGCGGGTGCAACCATTCTTCCACGTCCATGTCGGAGTGGGGGTTGTTCTTGTTTTTGTTGGTGTATCGGTGGTGATTCGTGGAAATCCATAAGACAAAAAAGAATTAACTTTCAGAAGGTGTTTTCACAATTTGTTCTAGAGAAAACTTTGTTTAGAGGAAAGAGAAAGAATGTTTGAAAATTTTAGGGTTATATCAATGATTTTATATTTAAGTTAGACTTTGACAAATACATTTTGAATTTTTTTCTTCAAATGAGGTGTTAATATCAGGTCAAATAATGACCAATTAAAATCTTTGGTCAAAATAGTAACAAAATAAAAGTTGTGAAGTGTTCAAAATGGTATGTATTGGTCAAACACAAGTAATTGTATCATTTAATATTTTTGATAAGCTTGATTACTCACGTGAACCAATCAGAATGAGGTAACCAAATTTTTTCCACATGGATTATTTATTTCAAAATAAACGTTGAAAATCTTTCAACAAATGAGGTGTTAATCTGTAACACCTCGGAAAAAGAATGGTTGCATAGTAGACTGCAGGTTCAAGTCTACGGGTCCTGCTTACGGATTGTATAAGGTTCTACAGTCCATACAAGGGAGTTTTAGAAATGGTCTTAAGTATTTTTGAATATTTGGATCGCTGATGTTTTCTACGGACCACCAGGACGGTGTGTAGAAAGTTATACGGTCCATAGGAAGTGGTCATAGAAGGGTTCATGGTAATGCTCAAATTTCCTCTTTAAAACAAATTAAAAGGAAAAGCGATCATCTTCAATAAATATACCCAACTGAAAGTCAGGGTGAAATCCCATAAGGAATGGTGTGCGGTCAAGAATTTAATTAGAGAGTTAACTAGTAATTTATTTCTGTGAAGTTGAACTAGCAAATGGGTGGAGAAACTCGCCAGTTTTAACAACACTCATTTAGATACCCAATTGACAATATTGAAATAATTGATGATTCACAAAACTAATTGACTCTAAGGGTGTGGGGATCGATTGCTGATTTCACCTGAGATATTGTAGAATTACTCGTTACAAATAATTAATCACAAATAAGCTAGGTTAGTATAATTGATTTTAATATTCTTTCGATCTCAAAGCATCCTTGCATAAAATCTCCTTTCGATCTCATCTATATGTTATCCTAAAAATCCAAAACCTAAGATCTGTAATTAAGTACACTAAATTGCAGCTATTGAACAGATTACCCAGTTATATTGGTTTCTTTCAAGCACCAATGCAAGATAGAAACTAAAACTTAGTTGGCCACCTTAATTTATGGATTAATCACTTGGCAATAAGTCAAATCGATGATTAATAGCCATAAAGCAGAGCAAGTTAACAAACCCACTAAATTACATCAACACCCAATCCCATAATCACACCCCAATATTTTGGGGCTTTAGCCACACATTGCAAATGGTAAATAGATTATACCTTTTATGAAATTAGCCATGGGTAGCATGAAATTGAGCACATAATAAAAAACCCACATCAAATTGAACCTCAAATTACTATATTCAAGTTCACAAATCTAAAAGAACTCAAAACTAAAAGTGTTCTCACTCTCTTAAAAAAGGTTCTCTTTCTAAAATGTTCAGACTGTTTCTGTCAATTTTTGCGCACCTCTTTCTCTCTCCTCTAGGCTATTTATAGTTTCCCATAATTTTGCCCAAAAATTAACTCCACGTCTTATTCAACGATGGTAGCTAGAACATTATATACCACACTAACCTGTGTTTTAATTGAACAATCAGCCATCAATAGTATCATAGCTGTCGGTTTTGGTTCTTCAATCCCAAGTCTATTAAATACCTTCAACGACATTGGTTTTATGCTTGCACCAAGATTGCACAAAGCTTTAGAAAATGTGCATGCACCAATGGTGCATGGTATAGTGAATTCTCTTAGATCATCTCTTTTTAGGACTTCATTTTTTGTCATGACATCACTAAAAGTTTGCGGTATTTCAATAGTTTCATAATCTGTCAACAACTTCTTCATTAGTAACTCCTTCATGTACTTTGCATAACTGGGAATTTCGATCAGTGCATCTACCAAAGAGATATTTACCTTCAAGTCATTCACTATCCCCAAAAACTTTTGAAATTTCACATTATCATCTTTCTTCCAGTATCATTGATGAAATGGAGGAATTATCTTGATTGGAGGTTGAAAGGTTGGAGCTATCACGCCAAAATCATTATTATTTGACTTCGAATCACTTTAAACATCATTTAATTTTTGTTCATCCCTCTATTTAGATGGTTCATGATCATCAACAACCTTTTAGTTACCAATTTTGTCAATCACTGATTAATTTTGCAATATCTTTCCACTTTGAGTTACTATGGCTAACACTTGAGTACCATTCACTGAGCTTTCTTTCACATGGTCTACCAATTCTTCCTTTGGACTTGAAAAATATGCGTGACCATCTGACCCATATTCTCTTTAAGTAATTTAATGGATGATGGATAGGAAATCACTGTAGTTGAAAACGTTGAGGCATCACGTCTCATCTCTTCCAAGATCATATGAGACCCTTCCACCTTATCATGAATCATGGCTAGCAATTCTTTAGTCTAAATGTTTTATGGGATAGTTAAGTCATGAAGTGACACATACCTCCCTCTATCACTTTCACTTATGTCATGCTCCGAAGCTACCCCCAAGGCGTAAACATGGGACCTAGGATCACAAATGACACCAGGCTAACCCTGTTGGCATATCAGAAGCATACTTAAAGAGTTAGTTAAAAGAAATACTGAGCGGAAGCTTGAAACATGATGTAAGTTGAAATGATGGGGAATACCCATTCTAAGTCTTAATATATATAACTGAGTTTAATGAAAACTGAAAGATCAAACTCAAACTAAAATTGACTTTAGCTATGTCTGAAATAAAGCCTCTAACTAACTAGAGATGCTAGGAGATGCACTAGCAAAATCTAGCAAAAACTGAAATTGAAGACTGAAAGTATAAATATAATCATGTTAGTCATCCTCGAAGAATGAAGACTTACCATTGATGTTGTAGAACAGGAGATCAGGAATTGATCTATCCGTGATGTGAATGCTGATGACCTGAACCTACATCACGAGAAGATGTAGCACAAAATATGCGTCAGTACTTGAAAAGTATTGAGCATGCATGATAGAATATAGCTGAACAACATACATAAATGAACAAATCATACTGAGCCATGATATAAGCTGAACATCATATTTTATACTAAAAATAATGAACATGAACTAACTGAATGCAATGACCAAGTTTATAACATGTTGAATCTAAATACTGAATTGTGACTAGTAACTAGGTCAATTCACTAGAATCTGATTGTGGGAGCTACTAATAACTGACATAAAACCACGTGAGCTAAACGTGGTGTTCAATGTATACGCCCCATCGAGAGGACCCAATATACCCTGCCAGAGGTATAGAGGCATGACTGGCGTGATCACTAAACTGATTCCGACATAAGGGACTTATAAACCTATGGGGGCACGTAGATTTGGGGTATGAGGGTGTCTGACCCTAGTCCAGAAAATGCAACTTTTATTTATGATAATGAAACATTCGAAATCTAAGGCATGTATATCTGTTTATCTATACTAGCTAATGTAATTCATGAACTAAAAGAACTACATAACTAGTGTTCTGAGTTTCATGCAAGAAATTAAGCAACATTATTATGAAATCATGATAATCATATTTGAAGTATTTTAACAGCTAAATCACAACAATTATCTGAAGTTTTAGAAACCCTAGGTCTGTGCAATATTTAGGGAATCAAGATTCTACCTAAAATCTAGGAACCTAATGGGTGAAAGGAACCCACCAGTGAAATTCCACATACCTGGTGATGAATTTCACAGAGAAATCTTTTTATTTCGGGGCTAGAATTGATGAAACCTTGCTGCGTTCTTGGACTAGGGCTACTAGACTTTTCCTCTCGTTTTTCTCTAAGATCGATGATTTTTTTGTGAATGATTGATTAGGTTAGGTTATAATTAAGTTTCTAGGCTAAAATTTACCAAAACTACGTAGTTTAGGGGTTCAACGACGTAGTTTAGGCATCCAACGCATTGGGAAAAGACCAAATGACCCCTGACTTAAAAGCTATTGGGGTCACCGACGGACCAGACTGACGGACCGTGGATGGACCGACGGTCCATTCTGGTCGGCCGTCGTTCGCTACTAGGGGTTGAAGATTGGGGGTCTGACCTATGATCCTGGACCACGGGCCGTGGTTTGACCTACGGTCAGTAGGTCCTAGTGTTGGTGTACCCTTAGCCAAATTTTATGGGCCTTCTGGGAGGGGCTGCAGGTGGCCATCCACGGACCCCACCTACGGTCCGTGGGTGGTGCCCCCGTCGGTGGCACCTGCAACTTCTAGGATTTGTATTCTGGTCTGTCTAGGATACGGGGTGTTACATTATCTCCCCCTTGGGAACATTCGTCCTCGAATGAAGACTAAACTAGCTGAATATGGAGGGATAGAGCAGCAACTCCTACCACTAATCAGTGGAAACTTAAATCTGACTGAACTAAGTTCCAAGAACATGCAAATACGCTGAAAATGCAAGTATAGTTGAAGGAACATGATACTAAGACTGAATCTACGCATGATTAACTGAAAGACAGGAGAGGAACTATTACCTCAAGCTGAAATGGAATTGGAAGGAAAGAGATGAGGGTAGTTGGCCTTAATGGCTGCTTCTGCTTCCCAAGTAGCTTTCTCTACGGACTGACTCTTCCAAAAATCTTTCACTGAAGCGACTTCTTTGTTTCCCAACCTTCGAACCTGATGGTGAAGAATCTCAACTAGCACATCCTTATAAGTGAGACTATTTTTCACAGCCACATTTTCCAAAGGTTCTTTAGATGCTGGATCACCCACACACTTCTTCAAAAATGAAATATGAAAGACCGGATGCACTGTTGCTTGTTTTGCTGGCAACTCTAACTCATAAGCCACTTTACCAACTCTTTTTGAGATCTTGTAAGGGCCTACATATCTAGGACTGAGATTCCCTTTCTTACCAAATGTCATTACCCCCTTCATAGGTGACACTTTCGGGAAAACCCAATCATTAATTTGGAACTCCTAGTCACTTCTCCTTACATATGCATAGGACTTCTGGCAACTCTGGGCTGTCTAAAGTCTATCTCTAATGAGCTGAACTTTTTCCATAGCATCATGAACCGAATCTGGTCCTATCAAGGCTGATTCACCTACTTCAAACCAACCAACTAGGGATCTACATCTACTCCTATATAATGCCTCATATAGAGCCATCTGAATGCTGGAATGGTAGGTATTATTGTAGGCGAACTCTATAAGAGAGATATGATCCTCCCAGCTACCCTTGAAGTCGATCACACAAGCTATCAACATGTCCTCTAAGGTATGAATGGTATGCTCTGCCTGACCATTCGTCCGTGGATGAAATTATGTGCTAAGATTAACCTGAGTACCTAGACCTTTCTGAAAAAATTTCCAGAAAGGAAAGGTAAACTGAGGACCTCTATTTGAGATGATAGACAAAAGAACCCCATGTAACCTGACGATATCATTAATGTAAAGCTTGGCGTAGTCCTCCGCCGAATCTGTAGTCTTGACATCCAAAAAGTGCATCGACTTAGTAACTCTGTCAACTAACACCCAAATGGAGTCATATTGTCTGCGAGTACGAGGTAAAACATTAATGAAGTCCATATTGATAACTTCCCACTTCCAATTTTGAATGTTGATCTCTTGAGTCATACCCCCTGGTTTTGTATGTTCAACTTTCACTTTTTGACAATTAAGTCACTTAGCCACAAAATCAGCTATATCATTCTTCATGCCATTCCACCAAAAGACTTCCCGCATATCACGGTACATCTTAGTGACGCCTTGATGAATAGAATACCTGGAGTTATGGGAGTTTGCAAGAATATGTTGTCTCAACTCACCCACCTTAGGAAGAAATAAATGACCCTGATATCGCAGCACACCATCTCCCCCTTGGAAGAGAAACTCAACCCTCTATTGATGTACTGCACCTTTTAGTTTAAGCAATATAGGATCACTGCCTTACTTTTCCTTAACCTCCACTACCAATGAAGATTTTGACCCATTCTGAACTATTACATCACCATCTGATATGCTCATAAAGCGAACTCCTAAACAAGTAAGCCGGTCAAAATATTTTGCTAGTTCTTTCCTTTCTTTCTCAACATGCGCTACAGTACCCATAGATAGTTTGATAAGAGCATCTTCTACTACATTAGCCTTACCATGATGGTAAAGTTTATTCATATCATAGTCCTTGAGGAACTCAAGCCATCTCCTCTGGCGAAGATTCAACTCTTTCTGGGTGAAGACATATTGAAGGCTCTTATGGTCTGTGAACAGATTTACCTGAACACCATATAAGTAATGTCTCCAAATCTTAAGGGCAAATACTACTGCTGCAAACTCGAGGTCATGAGTCTGATAGTTCTTCTCATGCACCTTAAGCTGTCTAGAAGCATAAGCTATAACTTTACCTCGCTGCATCAACACACATCCTAGGACGACTCTGGAAGCATCGCAGTAGATCACATAACCGTCTAAACCCTCTGGTAGAGTCAAAATAGGAGTTGTAGTCAACCCTCTGAGAACCTCTTCTCACACTTATCTGACCACTGAAACTTAACCTTTTTCTGAGTCAACTTAGTAAATTGAGAAGCTATGGATGAAAATCCTTCCATGAACCATCTCTAATAACCTACCAAACCCAAGAAACTTCTGATATTTGTATGAGTGGTAGGTCTGGGACATTGTACTGCTTCTATTTTCTGAGAATCCACTCGGATACCTTCACTAGACACAATATGCCCAAGGAAAGCAACAAATTTCAACCAAAACTCACATTTGCTAAACTTAGTGAATAACTGGCGATCTTTGAGAATTTGTAGGACAACCCTCAAATGAGTCGCATGTTCTTCCTCATTTCTAAAGTAAATGAGGATATCATCAATAAAGATGATAACAAACAAGTCTAAATAGTGCTTGAACACACTGTTCATCAGATCCTTGAAAGTTGCAGGAGCATTGGTTAGCCCAAATGACATAACTAGAAATTCATAATGACCATACCGAGTTCTAAAGGCTGTTTTTGGAAAGTCACTATCTTTGGCTCTAAGCTGATGATAACCGGATCTGAGGTCTATCTTTGAAAAATGACAAACACCTTTAAGTTAGTCGAACAAGTCATCAATCCTGGGGATAAGGTACTTATTCTTGATTGTGACTTTGTTAAACTATCTATAGTCAATGCACATCCTGAGAGAACCATCTTTTTTTTTCACGAACAACACTGGTGCATCCCATGGGGAAATATTGGGTCTGATGAAGCCCTTATCTAGAATGTCTTTAACTTCTCTTTCAATTCCTTAAGCTCAGATGGAGCCATTCAGTAAGGAGGAATAGAAATAGGCTGGGTATATGGAAGGAAATCATTTTCGAAGTCGATTTCCCTTTCGGGAAGAACTCCAAGAAGATCTTCTGGAACACTTCTGGAAACTCATTAACTACAGGAATTGACTCAAGAGTTGGGGTTTCAGACCTATAATCCTTAACCCGAACTAGATGATAGAGAAAACCCTTAGAAAGCATCTTTCACGACTTAAGGTAAGAAATGAATAGACCAATAGGCACTGAGCTACTACCCTTCCATTCTAAGATTGGTTCATTTGGAAAACAGAAAACGAACGATCCTAGTTCTACAATCGACTTAGGCATAACATGAATGTAACCAATCCATGCCTAGAATGACATCAAAGTCTACCATTTCTAACTCTACCAGATCTTTTGAGGTGACTTTCTGAGAAATTGCGACAGGGCAATTTCTAAATACTTATCTAGCCATAACTGGGTCACCAACTAGAGTAGAGATTGAGAGGGGTTCTGAAAGAGTTTCTAGACTAACACTGTATTACTGCTATGTAGGGAGTTATAAAGAAAAGAGTAGCCCCTGGATCTAACAAAGAATAAACATCTAAATGAAAGACTCTCAACATAGTAGTGACCACATTAGGAGAATCTTTGTGATCCTGGCGAGCCTGAAGAGTATACAACCTATTTTGGCGTTGTCCGCCACCTATACCAGATGTGCTACCCTGCTAAGTAGTATGACCTGCTAGTGCTGCTGAAGTTGAAGACTGAGCCCTACCACTGTTTCCTCCTTGACCCTGTTTAGAAGAAGGACAATCTCTCAACCTGTGACTAGAATGACCACACCCAAAGCAACCTTCCTTTTCTACAAGACACTCGCCTGGATGCTTCTTACCACACTTTGGACAAGCTGGGTAGGTCCTATTACCTGAGACATTTACATAGGACTTAGAGCCTAATGCCCTACCTTTCTTATCCTATCGAAACCTGGAGGATGGAGCACTAGCAGATGAAGGTGCTGGAGCTAAAGATTTCTGCTGAAATTGCGAGTTATTTCCACCACCCAATTTCTGTTCAGAATACTCATAGTTGCCTGTCCTAGCCTTTTTGTTCTCCTTAGCCTGCTCCCTAAGCTTGTCTCCCTCAATCTGCCGAACATGAGCCATGAACCTAGAGACGTTCATCTATTCGAGCAACATAGCATTTCTACATTCTGTTGTCACTAATTCAGATACCCCAAATAGAAACATACTCATCTGAGCCCTGGAATCAGCATCCATGTGAGGAGCATACCTGGAGCGTTAGGTGAACTTAAGTCCGTACTCTTGGGTTGTCATCGAACCTTGCCTCAAATTCATGAACTCCTAAGATTTTGCCTCTCTCAACACTCTCTGAGAGAAACTGTCCAGAAAAGATTCGGAAAAACACTCCAAGTCACATGAGAGACATTTGTACCACTGTTTTCCTTCTATTGAGTAAACAAAATGTGAGCTACATCCTTGAGCTGGTAGGATGCCAACTCTACCCTTTCATTTCCAGTCACTTTCATCACTCCAAATATCTTCTTGACCTCATCTATTAAGTTTTGGGGATCCTCACCAACTTGCGACCCTAAAAACTTAGGTAGATTCATCCTAACAAAATCACGAATCCTGGCTGCCACTGATCCACCACTAGCATTTACAAGAATTGGAACCTACTGGTTATTCTGGTTGGTCACACTCTGAGCCAAAAGCTAAATAGCATTCCGAAACTCTGCAATCGAAACCTCTTGATCTGGGACTGGAAGAGGTACGTTAGCGTTGCGGGCATTCGCATTCCTTCCATAAGCTCTATGAGGAGGCATGATCTGAAACGCATAACTATGGATTAGAAAGAGAGATAATACCAATGCACTATAAGAATATCAATAAAATGATTTTTTTCTTAAAACACTTTGTAGCCACCCTCTCATTAGATGTGGTGCACTTCAGACCCATGAAATGACTCTACTAAGTACGACTTTTCAGACATCCTAGGACAATTAAACCTAATGCTCTGATGCCAAGTTTGACACACCCCGAAGCTACCCCCAGGGCGTAAATACGGTTCCTAGGATCACGAATGACCCCAAGCTAACCATGTTAGCATATCATAAGCATACTTAAAGATTTACTTAAAAGAAATACTGTGCGAAGCTTGAAACGTAATGTAAACTGAAATTATGGGGAATGCCCATTCTAAGTCTGAATATATATATATAACAGAGTTTAATGACAACTGAATTATATATAACATAGTTTAATGATAACTCAAAGATCAAACTAAAACATAAACTTAATCTAGCTATGTCTGCAATAAAGCCTCTAACTGACAAGAATTGTTGGGACATGCCCCAACTAAATCTAGCAAAAACTGAAACTAAATACTGAAAGTAGAAAGATAATCATGTCAATCGTCCTCAAAAAATGAGGACTCGCCACTGATGCTGCTGAACTGGAGATCGATAACCGATCTACGCGTGATCCGAATGTTGATGACCTGAACCTATATCACGAGAAGATGTAGCACAGAGTATGCGTTAATACTAGAAAGGTACTGATCATGCAGGATAGAATAAAGCTGAATAATATACATAATTGAACAAAGCATACTGAGCAATGATATAAGATGAACATGACATTTATACTAAAAATACTGAACATGAATTAACTTAATGCAATGACCAAGTTTATAACATGTTGAATCTGAATACTGAACTATGACTAGTAACCTAGTCAGTGCACTAGAATCTCATTGTGGGAGCTACGAATAACCGACATAAAACCACGTGAGCTAAACGTGTAGTCCGATGTATACGCCCTATCAAGAAGACCTAATATACCCTGTCAAAGGTATAGAGACATGACTGACATGATCACTAAACTGATGCCCACATAGGGGACTTATAGGCTTATGGGGGCACATAGTTCTGGGACTTGAGGGTGACTGACCCTAGTCCAACTAGGTATAAAGCCTACTCCCAACTGAATATGTGAAAATTATAATATAACTGAAGTAACTGGATAGCTCAATAATTGGACATGCAATTATAAAAATGCAACATTTATTTCTAATAATAAAACATTTGAAATCTGAGACATGTATATTTGTTTATCTATCCTAGCTAATGTAATTCATGAACTAAAATAACTACATAACTAGGGTTTTGAGTTTCATTCAAGAAACTAAGCAACATTATTAAGTAATCATGACAATCAGGTTTGGAGTATTCTAACAACTAAATCACAACAATTCTCTGAAATTTTAGAAACCCTAGGTCTATGCAATATTTAGGGAATCAAGATTTTGACTGAAATCTAGGGACCTAATGGGTGAAAAGAACCGACTAGTGGAATCTCACATACCTGGTAACGAATTTCACGAAGAAATATTTTGATTTCGGGGCTAGAATTGACAAAACCATGATGCGTTCTTGGACAACGGTTGCTCGACTTTTCCTCTTGTTTTCCTCTATGATCGATGATTTTTTTGTGAATGATTGATTAGGTTAGGTTCTAATTTAGTTTCTAGGCTAAAACTGACCAAAACTACGTAGTTTAGGGGGTTAAACAACGTAGTTTAGACGTCCAACGCATAGGGAAAAGACCCAACGACCCCTAACTTAAAACCTATCGGGGGTCACCGATGGATGAGATCGACGGACCGTGGATAGACCGATGGTCCGTTCTTGTCAGCCATCATTCGCTACTGGGAGTTGAAGACTGGGGGTCTGACCTACGTCCCTGGACCACGGGTTGTGGTCTAACCTACGGTCTATAGGTCCTGGCGTGGGTCTACCCTTAGCCAAATTTTCTAGGCTTTCTAGGGAGGGGCTGCAGGTGGCCATCCAAGGACCCCACCTACAGTCCGTGGGTCACCCTACGGTCTGTGGGTGGTGCCCGACGGTGGCACTTGCAACTTTTGGGATCTACATTTTGGTTCGTCTAGGATACAAGGTGTTAGAACTTCCTTTCAAATTTTCCCTTCTTTCACACTCATCAAGATTTTCCCAACTTATGTCTCTACTCCCATTCCAACCTTGATTTCCAGAAAGCTTTGGTTAACTTAGCTGAAAACTCTCCAATCAATTTCTTCTCGAGTCAATGTCCTCATTACGTGCATTTCAAGATGTAGTTGTAATCATTTAAAATTTATTTAAATATGAATTTATTAAATGATTCGGATTATAGTAAATTAATAAATAAATTATTCCAAATAAATATTATGGATTAGTATAATTGATTTAATTATTTAAATTCAATTAATATGAAATTAATTAAAGCCCGTTCCATAAAGTCCATATGTCATGTCACTTAAATCTGATTGGCCGAAGGGAGTCCTCTTCAAAACACAACTCCTCTATTTTAAAACTATAAAAAGGGGTCCTCATAATTCAGAATAGAGAACCAAGAATTCTAACAAGAAGCTAGAGAAAGCCCGTGGATCAAAAGCCGCAATTTCTCTACAAGTTCAACAATTCCATAATTCAAGAATTCATGTGTTCAAGTTCAAGATTTGAAGAAGTCCAGATCAAGTTCAAGAACGATCAAGATCAAGACCACCGGATTCAAAATCAAGCTCGAAGCCCTTGAATTCAACTAGAATGTCAAGATCAAGATAAAGTTCAAGTCAAGATCAAGTTCAAGATCAAGATCAAGTCCAAGTCCAAGTCCAAGTCCAAGTCCAAGTCCAAGTTCAAGTTCAAGATCAATCTCAAGAGCCCTTGCATTATATTTGAAAAGGCGAATTCAAAGGAATCATAGAGATTGTAACACTCGCACTTGAAATAATAAAACAATTGATGCATAATTTTTTCGTTCTTGATTATTGTTTTCTCGACGCGAATTTTATTGTCTACAAATTTTGGAACGCCCTGTAGGACAATCTCTATCTCTCATCTCAAGTTTTTAAGCATCAAAGAATATCGAGATGACTTCCATGAATAACAACTCTCGATCAACTACCTCTAAGGACACTAGCTCCAAGTTCTCTACTGAAGTTGAACGCATTCTGGGTGTTATCTTTGGAAGTTTCGGAGGTGTTACCAGAAGCAAGGCTGCTACACTAGGACAACAAACACTTCAAGTGTCATTTGCATAAACTCCAGCTTTTGGGTCTACGACTCCAAAAAGATCGAGTTCCTCCGCAAACGCTTTAGAAAGAGGAAGCAGTGTAGCTGAAAAGATCAAGAAGACATTGGCTCTCCTTGAGCAATCTGGTTCTAAGAACTTTACCACAAGGGAGAGCTATGATTCAACGAATAAATCACCTCGACGTGCATCGCGTAATGTGAGTCCGCTGAAGATCAACTGACGCGACAATCCAGGCTACTCTCCTATATCTCCAATGATCATGCAAACAATGGTGGCTGCTGCTTCTTCCTATGAGGAATAACTCGCAGATATGACGAAGTTAGTTGAAGGATTGATAAAGCATGTACAACACCAAGAGTCTAGAATCGATAAGTTGATGGATCGAATGGAAGGAATTTTAGATGGAGAAGCGAGCCATGTGCCTAGAAAGTGTGTTGAAGTTCAAGAGATCAGAGCTCCTGTGAAGAAAGCACCGCTTATTAATGAGATTCTAGTTTCTTCTGCAGGAATGATCCCTCTCAATTGATTGAAGGAATTTATTGAAGGCACAATAAAAGATAAGTATGAAGTCTCCACCAAGTCTGCTCATATGTATGACAAGCCATACACTGCGAGAATTGATAACTTTAAAATGCCTGCTGATTATCAACCTCCCAAATTTCAACAATTTGAGGGTAAAGGAAATCCTAGGCAACATGTTGCTCACTTTGTGGAGACATGTAATAATACTGGAACATATAGAGACCATCTTTTCAAGCAGTTTGTCCGCTCTCTAAAAGGAAATGCCTTTGATTGGTAGACGGATCTTGAGCCTAATTCAATTGATAGCTGGGAGCAACTAGAACAAGAGTTTATCAATCGTTTCTATAGCACGAGGCGTACGGTGAGCATGGTAGAACTCACAAATACTCGCGAAAGAAAGGATGAACCAGCCATAGATTTCATAAATCGATGTATGAACGCGAGCTTGAATTGCAATGATAGGCTTAGGGAGCTTCTTTACATCTTGCAAGGAATAAAACCAAAATCCTTCGAAGAACTAGCTACTCGCGCTCATGATATAGAGTTGAGCATGTCCTCCCCTGGAAAATATATGACATTTGTCCATGACCCTCGCAAAGGAAGAGACAAGCAGGAACCCAAGAGATGGAGCAAATTTGTGCCCAAGAATGACAACAAAGAGTTGATGAATGTTAATGTGTCGTCTGTAAAGTTCACTACGAAGGAAGGCAAATAGCAAAGTGTTAAAAAATAATTGCAAGCGCGCCCGAGCCAAAAGTTGATCCTAAGGGAAATGCAAGAAAAGGAATACCCTTTCTTGGATTCTGATATTTTTGACGAGTTGCTTGAGTTAAAGCTTATTGGGTTGCCAGAATTGAAGCGACCTGATGAAGCTGGAAAAGTTGATGACCCAAATTATTGCAAGTATCATAGACTTGTGAGTCATCCTCTTGAAAAATGTTTTGTCTTCAAGGATAGAGTGACGTGGTTGGTTAGAGAAAATAAGATTGTGCTTGATGATGAGAAAGCTAGTTCAAACCAAATCTGCATCACATTCGGCTCACTCAATCCGGTCCAAATATGTGTCACTGAAAAGCATGAAGAAGAGTCATTGGAGCTAGAAAAATCTCAAGTTGATATAGATGGTGATGAAGGCTGGATTCTTGTGACTAGGTGAAGACGCAACAAGTCAAGCTTATGAAAAGAATCATGTGAGCAACCAATTAGAAAGAAGATGGTGAAGAAACTGGTGAAGCGGAAATCAATCAAGCGCCCAAAGAAGGCAAAGGTAGAAGTGCATCACTACCAGAAACCCTGACATCCTATAACACTAGAGGAATTCTTACCAAGTTGGGTATTGTTGGTTCCAATTGCACACGCAAGTGTACGCGATCGCACAAGTAATATAGTGGCTCTTAAAAGAATCGGATTATCGAACCCAAAGGACTTGTCAATTAATTATTCTTACTAAATTATATTAAATATAATTATTTATTTAAGAGGAGGATTTCAAAAGATGAATATATTAACTAAAATAAAAATAAAGATAAAATAACTAAAAAACAATTAACTAAGAAAAGATAGATATTTACACAATCAATGAATGAATCGATCTAGGATTATAATTTAACTAACAATCATGTTTAGCATCAATTTCATCAACTTATTTGATTATCTAGTTATTAATTTACAGGGTTAAATGTATGATCATGGTCTCCCGACCTCTAATCACCTACGATAAATAACACCCTACATCATTTAGCGAGGATATGATGGATTAAGTACCGAGCATTAAGATTTCTTCCTGTATAGTGACCAAGCATGGTTTCTAGGTATATCCCAATCCTAGATACAAATTAACCCTAATTATTAAGAGAAAATAATGTTCCTTATATTCCACGTTCTATCCTCTTATTCCTCTCCCGAGTTCAATTTGGACAATATGTTTATTTTTATGGTGATCAAACATCAGAATAGTAATCACAAGAATAAAAGGACAACTAATATGATAAACAAATCATGAAAAATCAAAATCACTAAACAATCATATTGTAAGTAAATATAATCCAAGAACGAGAAGTTTAACTCCACATAGACATAGAGCAATTTCAACCCATCATTCAAAGAAAAGATGTAAAATAAAATAAAACAGAAGAAAAGAAGAAACCCTAAGTTAAAAGTTAATTTCTACATTCATCCTCCTCCCTTCATAATTATTCTTATGGATTATTTATAGATGTAGGAAATCCTAAATAAAATAATTGAGTCCAAAATAAATTAAGAATCCAAAACCAAACGAAATTGAATAAAATAATTATAATAAGTCTATGCTACAATGCTCAAGGAAGCAGGGTGCAAAAACTAGCAATTCAACAAAAAAGTCAAGGCAAAAATATGGCTACCAATAAAAAGCTACAGGCTCAAAGGGGCTATTAGTGATATGTATTTGAAAAGGCTAAAATTTACTAGAAAAATCAACGAGAGCCTATTCGCATCTCCTAAGCAAGCAACACTTTTTATTTCGCTTCAATAACATGCAGAGCAAGTTCTAGACTAAGATGCAAAACATGGAATAAACAAAATTTCACCACAAATGGCACAAGTATCAATCAAGATGGATCAATTCCACTTCTAAGAGAGACAATATCATAACAAACTACAAAATAAAATAAGTTATATACAAAGTCACAACCATGAGCCTAGATGTCAAAAAGTTTGCAATTTCACTTGCAATCAAGCATTCACAATAAAGTACTACTCAAAATTAGACCTAAATAGTAAGATTATCACATAATTCAAAGGGTCTTTTCTTTTTTCTCAATAAAAATAAAAATAAAAATAAAATTTATTCCTAAAAATAAAATAAAAGACACTCGGTTCAAAGGGACTATCCTCAGGAAAAGAACCGAAAACAAAAGCCAAGGAACCCATCCTAAAAAAACACTCAATAAAACAGTAAAAACTAGGAATTCATTCCCCCACCCCACACTTAGAACATGTCACTGTCCCCAGTGCAACAACATAGGCTAATGAGTGGAAGTAAGAATTTATTTTTGGGTTGGGCTAAGTGTGCTCCTAATCACGAAAAAAAAATTTGATTTTTTGTTTGTACCAAGTCCGCAACGCGGACAGGATACAAACTTCATTGTTCGGATTTTATTTTTTTTCATTTTTTTTACTTTATCAAACAAATTAAATGCCCATTTCACCCTAACCAAAATATGCGAAAGAATTCACACCCCACACTTGAAAAGATGCTATGTCTCCAAAACATCAATTAAAATTTTAAAACAAGGGTTAGGAAAATTCCCTGGGACCTCTAGGCCTAGCTAGTAGCATGTTCTCTTAATTTTCATCAGGGTTGTCACCCTACACTTAAGCTCCAACGTGCTGCTTAGATCCAAATTTTGGATACTCAGACTTCTCCAAAACCTGTAAAATCTTCACAAAAAAAATGACACCAAAAAAAAGGAAAAAAAAAGTTACACTATAAACTGGGTTGCCTCCCAATAAGTGCCTAATGTAACGTCGCGGCATGACACAAGTAAGTTCACCACTTTTCTTTCCACTTTGAGCTTATGAATTGTATCCCTAACTTTACATCTATTTTTCTGCTCCTCTCAAGGGGTGATGGTATGAAGGTAAAAGAACCAAGTCATATATGTCGCATCTTGCACTTCTTGCCCCTTATGTGAGGAATATTCGTTTGTCTACATGGGCTAGAAAACCTTAAGATGTAGGGGCCTTGTCTATACAGTTCTCCATTAGTTCAGATGACTCGAATGATAGATCAACATCTAAACATAATGTTGAAAACTAATTTGAATGGGGTGCAATACATCCCTCTTCCAAACTTACACCAATTGTAAAATGCTCAGTTTTATACTCTTTCCAAAATGTGGCATCTTCATGAAAAGTCTGATTGCATTTGCATTTCTTCCTGTTTTAGATCATCAATTTGACATCTGAGTGCCTTTTCAGTATCACAAAATTCGAAATTGAATTGTTGAGCATCAAACGCACAACCTTTGCATTCAATTCATTGCTTGTGTTCTGAGTATGCAAGAAAAACTTATTAACATCTTGAAAGTGCTTACTTTTTCTTTATATAAGGCGTGACATCCCATATATGATTCTCCTACGACGCTCTTCATATTCCTCTATTAATTTCCTGCAAAATTCCATCATCATGAGAGGGTTTTGGAGTAGGGTAGCAACATACGGTGCAATCAACCCACAACCCCCTACAAAATTCACAGGATAGAGATGGTGCACACAATTCTCCCTCGGGAATATAATTACAATGTTGCCAAAAGTGAGCTCCTTTACAATAAGGACAAGGTCTTACCACGTGTGAATAATCCTCATTCCCGATCATCCCACGAAAAGTATTAATTAGTAGGAAAAATATGTGTCAAAATAAATAAACAAAAATATTAATAGATAAAAAGTATAGAAAATTTTGTTTTATTAAAAAAAACTTAAATAAATAAAAAGAAAAAGTTTAACCTAGAAAAACAATTACTTTCTAAGTCCCCAGCAGCGGCGCCAAAAACTTGTTTCTTCCAATTGCACACGCAAGTGTACGCGGTCGCACAAGTAATATAGTGTCTCTTAAAAGAACTGAATTATCGAACCCAAAGGAATTGTCAATTAATTATTCTTACTAAATTATATTAATTCTAATTATTTATTTAAGCGGAGGATTTCAAAAGATGAATATATTAACTAAAATAAAAATAAAGATAAAATAACTGAAAAACAATTAACTAAGAAAAGATATATGTTTATACAAACAATGAATCAATCAATCTAGGATTATAATTTAACTAACAATCATGTTTAGCATCAATTTCCTCAACTTATTTAATTATCTAGTTATTGATTCACAGGGTTAAATGTATGATCATGGTCTCCCGACCTCTAATCGCATACGATAAATAACACCCTAACTACATCGTTAAGAGGGGATATGATGGATTAAGTACCGAGCATTAAGATTTCCTCTTGTATAGTGACCAAGCATTATTTCTAGGTATATCTCTATCCTAGATACAAGTTAACCCTAATTATTAAGAGAAAATCATGCTCCTTATATTTCACGTTATATCCTCTTATTCCTCTCCCGAGTTCAATTTGGACAATATGTTTAATTCAATGGTGATCAAGCATCATCATAGTAATCACCATAAGAATATAAGAACAACTAATATGATAAACAATTAATTATGATGACTCAAAATCACTAAAAAATCATATTGTAAGTAAATATAATCCAAAAACGAGAAGTTTAACTCCACATAGATATAGAGCAATTACAACCCATCATTCAAAGAAAATATGTAAAATAAAATAAAAGAGAAGAAAAGAAGAAACCCTAAATCAAAAGTTAATTTCTACATTCATCCTCCTCCCTTCATAATTATTCTTATGGACTATTTATAGTTGTAGGAAACACTAAATAAAATGATTGAGTCGTAAATAAATTAAGAGTCCAAAACCAAACGGAATTGGATTCCTGCGTGAATTGTGCGCCGCCTCAATTGTTTTTGGTGATGCTTTCGTCGCTAGTGACACGTGGCAGGACTTTTACTCCAATTCAAATTATTTCCTTCAATGCACTTCATATATATTATATATTATTTTATTTACTTTAATCCATTCAACTGCTTGCTTGATTTCCTTCTTCAACCTTCCATATTTAATTTGTTTTAGTTCGAAATTTCTTCATTTTCACACCAATTCAATCCTACAAATAAAATACACAATTTAGTACAATCCATAAACTTCATGCTCAAAAAGGATAAATATAAATAATAAATGTGAGGCAAATAATGATTAAACTTATGTATTTTTGGCCTCACATCATTTGCGCACAAATTTTACTCAAGAAAATGTCGAGGCATCATGTTTTAATGCTGATAAAGAAGAAACAATGAAGGTGTCTCCAACTGACAAAGAAGGAACAACGAGAGAATCCTCACCAAAAGTGTCTCCTAGTTGCGAAGAAAAAGCAAAAAGGGAAATCTCGTCAATGATATCTCTTTCATCTTCTGAAAAGCCTACTGAACCATCTTCCCAAAAAGCACATACATGTGATACAAAAAACACATTCACAAATAATGATCTTCTATTTGGTGAAACACTATACAATCGTCCTTTGTATATGGTTGGTCACATGCTAGAGAAGAAGATAAATATAATCTTGATAGATGAAGGATCTGGAGTCAACATTCTGCCTATCCACACATTGAAGGAACTTGGCAATACGACCGAAAAACTTAGTGAAAGTCGTTTGTTCATACAATGATTCAATCAAGGGGGAATAAGGTCCATAGGCTCCATTAAATTAGAAATCCACATGGAAGATTTGCGATCAAGCGCATGGATGCACGTGATCGATGCAAAGACTTCATACAATATATAACTTGGCAAGTCTTGGTTACACGAGAATAGAATTGTCTCATCTTCTTAATATCAATGTTTGAAGTATCTTGAAGACGGGATTGAAAGGAAGATAGCTGAAGATGATAATCCTTTCACCGAAGTTGAGACGCACTTTGCCGATGCAAAATTCTATTTGAAGAGTTATGTTGTTAAAGGGACAAAATCTAATGATGCCAAATCAACCAAGTCTGACAAGATCACAAGCAAAAGAATTGATACGGCTGTCGGGAAGGCAAAAGTTGACACTGAAGAACTTTGTCCCAATCTTAATGAAGGGAAGACCATGTCTTCAAAAAAGAATCTGACTTCTGTACTTCGCTATCTTCCAAAAGTAAAGAAAGAAGAAGTCAAATCATCTAACCCTCAAGAAGATGCATTAAGAGGACTAACTTTTTCTATCAGACGGATTGATGCAATAAACTTGCCTTCAAAGCTGCCAGGAAGGACAATCGCTTAAAATCAAGTGCGAGATGTGGCAATCCCTACCAAACGAACGGGAGAAGGTTTTGATCCTAATGCTTACAAGTTTTTTCTGAAGGCTGGATACAACCCTAATGAGCCATCAATGTTAGGGAAACTCTCATCAGTTGATAAAACCAGGCAAGCACGTGAAGGCCTAGGCTATATCCAACCATCGCCAGTTCGCATCTCCATAAAAGGGCATGCAATAATCATATAAATTTTGAAGATGATATCACTACTCCCAATAAAAAGCCTTCGTCTTTGATCGACTTGGAAAATCAACTGCAAGAACTTCTGGGTTTGACAGATTAGGTCCATTGAAGAAGAAAAATAGCAAGCATCGGAGAAGTTATCTAAAAATGACAACACTGGCTCCACGTATGATCCAAAAGTATTTCAAAAGTTTGATTCCTTCTAGAATGAGGCGACGAGTAGAACTTATGGTTTCGTGTAAAGAGGAATTCAAGGCAAAGGCTCACACTGTGGTTTACACCAAGGAGCGCGAGGAAGATGAAGAAAGTGTAGGCTCTTCATATCATGTTACAATCTAGAATGAGCACGATTATTTACCTCAAATGAAGATTGATCAAGAGTTAGAAGATATTGTATGGTATTGTCATATATTTGTGAATGACAATGATCCTCTAGAAGAGGAAGATGCTACAGATGCTCCATCAGAACTTGAAGAAGGAGTGAAGACCATAATACATTCCTTAAAGGAAGTTAACATTGGCAATGATGAAGACCCAAGGCCTACTTACTTGAGTGCCTTTCTAGAAGTTGATGAAGAAATCGCTTAAATGAATATACTCAAAGAATATAGGGATGTCTTCACTTGGAGTTATAAAGAAATGCCTGGCTTGAATCCTAAAGTAGTAGTCCATCAGTTGGCAGTCAAAAATGATGCTCGTTTTGTTAAGCAAGCCCAAAGACGTTTTAGGCCAGACTTGGTTCCATTGGTAGAGAATGAAGTTAACAAACTCATTGAGGCAAGATTCATTCGTGAAGTTAAATAACCTACATGGATTTCAAGTATTGTTCCCTTAAGGAAGAAGAATGGCCAAATTTGAGTTTGTGTTGACTTCAGGGATCACAATAATGCATGTCCTAAAGATGAGTTCCCTCTTCCTATTCCTGAGCTAATGATTGATGCCACCACTAATTATGAGGCTATGTCATTCCTGGACGGTTCTTCTGGCTATAATAAAATTCGCATGACACCAAAGGATGAAGAACTCACCGCATTTCGCACACCTAAAGGTATTTATTGCTACAAAGTGATGCCTTTCAGTTTAAAGAATGATGGTGCTACATATCAAAGGGCTACACAAAATATATTTGATGACTTGCTCCATAAAAATGTTGAATGTTATGTGGATGACCTAGTAGTAGAGTCGAGAAAGAGGAGTGATCATTTGAAAAACTTAAGAATTGTGTTTGAGCTACTTCGAAGATATCAACTAAGGATGAATCCATTGAAGTGTGCCTTCTGAGTTACTTCTGGAAAGTTCATTGGCTTCATTGTGAGACATTGAGGAATTGAAATTGATCAAGCCAAAGTTGATGCAATATCAAAGATGCCTGAGCCACGAAATGTTCATGAGTTCAAAAGTCTCCAAGGAAAGCTAGCCTACTTGAGGAGGTTTATCCCAAATCTAGTAGGACCATTCCAACCATTCGGTCATCTCATGAAAAAAGGTGTTTCTTTTAATTGGGACGAATCATGTAGCAATGCCTTTAAAAGTATCAAGTTGTATCTAGCAAAACCTCCAGTTTTGGCAGCCTCTATACCTCGAAAACCATTGATACTCTACATTGCGGCACAAGAAAGGTCCGTAGGAGCCTTTTTAACTCAAGAGAATAGTGAAGGAAAAGAAAAATCTCTTTACTACTTGAGTAGAACGATGAGACCAAATGAGCTGAACTATTCGCTAATTGAAAATTTGTTCTTGGCTAGTGGTCTCAATTCAAAAGATGAAGAATTATTTTCAAGCCCATGTTGTTCGTCTTATTTCTAGAGAAAATCCCATCAAGTTTGTTATGTCGAAACCTGTCGTTAGTGGCCGACTAGCAAGATGGAACCTCCAATTCCAACAGTTTGAGATCGTGTACATCCCTCAAAAAGCTTTGAAAGGACAAGCATTGGCGGATTTCTTGGCAGACCATCGAATACCAGATGATTGGGAGTTAACTGATGAGCTTCCTGATGAAGATGCAATGTTAATTGAAGTTCAACCTCCTTGGAAAATGTACTTTGATGGAGCTGCACATCGTGGTAGAGCTGGTGTTCGCGTAATGCTTATCACTTCACAAGAACAGATTCTACCATTCTCCTTTACTTTGAAGCATTGTTGTTCCAATAATGTCGTTGAATACTAAGCGTTGATACTTGGACTTGAGATGGTCGTTGATACGACACAATTAAACTTACAAGTCTTTGATGACTCTCAGTTGGTGATCAACCAAGCTTTGCAAGAAGCACACTCGGGAGTATGTGGATCACATCAATCTGGACCGAAACTCCACTTTCACATAAAGAGGATGGGGTATTATTGGCCAACCATGGTGAAAGATTTCTTAGACTATTCTCGGAGGTTCGATGCTTGTCAATTTCATGTGAATTTCATACTTCAGCCTCCCGAAGTATTGCACCCAACTATTGCATCTTGGCCATTTGACGCTTGGGGATTGGATGTCGTGGGACCACTACCAAAATCTTCTGGTGGACACTTGTACATCTTGGCTGCAACAGATTACTTCTCAAAAAGGGATGAAGTTGTCGTTCTTAAAGAAGTGAAGAAAGAAAATGTTGCTAATATTATCCGAGTGAATGTCATCTATCGCTTTGGCACCCCTCAATAACAGGCAATGGCAAGCTATTTGATAACAAGTTAATGAACAAAATTTGTGATCTCTTTGGTTTCAAGCAACGTAAATCTTCTATGTAATGTGTTTCCGCCAATGGTCTCGCTGAAGCATTCAATAAGACTCTATGTAACTTTCTGAAGAAAGTTGTCTCCATGTCCAAACGGGATTGGCACGAAAGAATGGAAGAAGCTTTGTGGGCATATAGGACGACGTACCGCACTCCAACTCAAGCAACACCATATTCACTTGCTTTTGGTGTTGAAGCAATCCTACCACTCGAGCATCAAAATACCTTCCTTAAGCATTTCTATTCAAGAACAGATCACTGAGGAAGAAAATGCTCGACTGCATCTTGTTGAGTTAGAAGCACTTGACGAAAAGAGGCTAGAATCCCAACAAAACCTTAAATGTTATCAAGCTCGTCTATCTCGTGCTTTCAATAAGAAGGTTTGCTTGAGGTGCTTCCAAGTTGGAGACCAAGTTCTCACGGTAAGAAGACCCATCATTACTTTGCACAAGTCTGGGAGAAAATTTACCTCAAAGTGGGATGGACCATATGTCGTACAAGAAGCATATTCACATGGTGCTTACAGGCTTGGTGATGCAGATGGTGTAAGGATCAGTCCTATTAATGCAAAATTCCTAAAGAGGCACTACCCTTGAAGTAAGATGATGCTCCTTAAGGTACGAGCCAAAACTGCATGTCACTCCCGGCCCGCAAGAGTATAAACTGTGTACGACACAACAATAAAAAAACACTTACTCCCTAGAACTACGTTGTGACTTGATCCTCTTCACTAAGGTACGTAGGCACTTAGAATATATCCTAAGTTTAGTTGCATGAGTGTCAAAAAAACCACATGCTCCCACTTGATCTATCACATGACAGTCAAAGCGATAAGTATTTTGTTTTATCTTTTGTCTCATCAAACTTTAGACTTGTACGAAGTATTGATTGGTCAATAGATGGGGGCAAACCCTTTAAAAATACGAGTTTTGTTAACAGCATTCTTGAAGTTTCTTTAAAATTGAAGTCTTCAAATCCTTCAAGTTTACAAGTTGAAGTCTTCAAATCCTCCAAGTATGCAAGCTGAAGTCTTCAAATCTTCCAAGTATACAAGCTGAAGTCTTCAAATCATCCAAGTATGCAAGTTGAAGTCTTCAAATCTTCCAAGTATGAAAATTAATGTCTTCAAATTCCTCCAAGTCTGGAAGTTGATATCTTCAAATTCCTGCAAGTCTGCAAGTTGAGGTCTTCAAATTCTTCAAGTCTGCAAGTTGAAGTCTTCAAATTCATTAAGTCTGCAAGTTAAAGTATTCAAGTCAGCAAGTTGATATCTTTAAGTCTAAAAGTTGAAGTCTTCAAATTCTTGAAGTCTGCAATTTGAAGTCTTCAAATTCTTGAAGTCTGCAATTTGAAGCCTTCAAATTCTTCTAGTCTACAAGATGAGGTCTTCAAATTCATCAAGTCTGCAAGTTGTGGTCTTCAAATTCTTCAAGTCTGCAAGTTGAGGTCTTTAAATTCTTCAAGTCTGCAAGTTGAGGTCTTCAAATTCTTCAAGTCTGCAAGTTGAGGTCTTCAAATTCTTCAAGTCTGCAAGTTGAGGTCTTCAAATTCTTCAAGTCTACAAGTTGAGGTCTTCAAATTCTTCAAGTCTGCAAGTTGAGCTCTTCAAATTTTTTAAGTCAGCAAGTTGAAGTCTTCAAATTATTCAAGTCTGAAAGTTGAAGTTTTCAAGCCTTGGCACCATAAATTACCTTTCTTAGGGCAGGGATTTGTATCTATCCTCTTTCGCCTTAAGAATACCATAAATTACCTTTCTTAGGGCGGGGATTATATCTATCCTCTTTCCCTTAAGAATACCATAAATTACCTTTCTTAGGGCAGGGATTTCTATCTATCCGCTTTCGCCTGAAGAATACCGTAAAGTTACCTTTCTTAGGGCGGGGATTTGTATCTATCCGCTTTTGCCTTAAGAATACCATAAATTACCTTTCTTAGGGCGGGGATTTATATCTATCCGCTTTCGGCATAAGAATACCATAAATTACCTTTCTTAGAGCGGGGATTTGTATCTATCCGCTTTCGCGAATACCATAAATTACCTTTCTTAGGGCGGGGATTTATATCTATCCGCTTTCGCCTTAAAGAATACCATAAATTACCTTTCTTAGGGCGGGGATGCGTATCTATCCTCTTTCGCCTTAAGAATACCATAAAGTTACCTTTCTTAGGGCGGGGATGTGTATCTATCCTCTTTCGCCTTAAGAATATCAGTTGTATGACAAAATTTAAAGTTAACTTCCAAAAAAATCACCTAGAAAGATTTTGAAGGTATTAAATCTTGAATTTCAGATATGTTACACCTTTGTGTCTAGATTATGAATAATCAAGCGGCTTCTGATTTCGTCGCTCCTACATCAAGACACAAGAGTTTTAGTAAAGCCACAAATCTGAAATTTTCAGCGTGACAGAATTTAAAGTTAACTTCAAAAAATCATCTAGAAAGATTCTAAAGGTGTTAAATTTTGAATTTCGGATATGTAAAAGACCTTTGTGTCTAGATTCGAAATAATCAAGCGGCTCATGATTTCGTCCTTCCTACATCAAGACACAAGAGTTTTAGTAAAGCCGCACAACTCTGAAATTTTCACCATGGCAGAATCCAGAGTTAACTTCAAAAAGTCATCTAAAAAGATTTGAAATGTATTAAATTCTGAATTTTGGATATGTTAGATATCGAGAAGTTGAGTTTCTGAAAAATCAAACCGTTCATGATTTAGATTTTTCTATAATGAGATATGAATTTTCTACAATAGACGTGTCAAGCCGTAAAAAAAAGTGACGAAAATAAAAAAAGGGAGGAAAATTACGTTGAATTATATCCCTTTCGTCTAGGCTCGTAGCTCACAATCTGTAATTGAAGACAAAATTGTGGAAACAATGTGTCTATTTATAGATGTCATGTTGTGAAACTAAAATCCTTCTCCTAGTTCAATTACAATTCCTTTTTGGCAAGGACAATAGAAAATGACATGAATTTGAAATTTAATGGGACTACATTTCCTAGTTCAACAACAATTTAAAATTAAATAGCGTCATGAAATAAGATTTTGAGGCGGTGGTTTTATCCTACTACAACTATAATTTTGGCTAAAATTTGCATCATAATATAAGATGCATATATATTCAATATCTTCCCCTGCCATGTCAACATTCATGATTCCTATCCTAGGCGGTTGTTTATTCCTGGCTTTGCCATAAATAGATGAATTTTAAAGTTATCAACCATCATATACATATTACCTCCCCTAATTCCAATTGGATGAGAAAGATAAAAAATAGTCAAGTGGCCACGTGAGATTATGTATACTTTCCGCTTCAATTATTCTTGTCCAGTTATATTAAAGTGGTATATTAATTTATATGGTATATAATTGTCATGTAATTAATACTTCAAGTCTAGTCTTTGAAAGATAACGTATCTCAAATTCAATTAATATGAATTTAATTAAAGCCCGTTCCATAAAGCCCATATGCCATGTCACTTAAATCTGATTGGACGAAGGGAGTCCTCTTCTAAACACAACTCCTCTATTTTAAAACTATAGATAGGGGTCCTCATAATTCAGAATAGAGAACCAAGAATTCGAACAAGAAGCTGGGGAAAGCTCGTGGATCAAAAGCCGCAATTTCTCTACAAGTTCAAGAATTCAAGAATTGAAGAGATGCATGATCTTCACTAGTATGCGAAGCTTGATTAATCTTTTTCATTTCATAAGGTAATCTTGATGTCACCACAAATGGTTGTCTTACTATACCACCTTGAATGACATGGTCAACCAATCCTTTATTTACCGCATCAAGACTCCGATAGAAGTGTTGCAGCAATTACTTGTCTAAAAAACCATGGTTCGGGTATTGTATCAATAACCTTCATGCACGAGTTCCCCATTTACTCTTTTGAAGTTCTGAATGTCATCATTTATTAAGGACGGAAAAACCTCTAGTGATATGATTCAGTCAATCCATGATAAAATTATGTGGTAGCTCGATTAACAATTTAGTAACTTCTCCTATCAAAGAAAAAGGGAACAACCTCAGCTGAATAGTGTCACACCCCGAGCCTACACCTTGGAAGTGGCTGGTACTTGAGAACCATTGCTGGCCCCAAGTGAACCCTTAGCCTAGCTCAATACTCAGCGGAAGGCTTACTCAATACCAGATGAACTCAAAATTCTCAAAATAATAAACTCAGAATATAACAGAATTTCACATAGCTAGAAATAGGCAACTCAAGTCTTTAAAACATTTAACAAAGAAATGAAAAGACTCCTCAACTTCTACTATCTATCTATCTATGAAGCTTCTAAATGACAAAGATGGAAGCCGGGAAAAGACCCATGGCATCCTAACAAAACTAAAAAGTAAATGGAATCCTCTGAAAGCAAAAAGGCTCACCAAAGCTAACTCGAACTGTTGTGGTATCAACAAAGTGCCTGTTGATGACTCTGATCTCTTGTATCTGCATCATGAAATGATGCACGCCAAATAACATAAGTACATTGAATGTACGAGCATGTAAGGGGAACATTGAACATAACATAAAATCTTGAACTTGGAAAAAAAAACTTACTCACCTCAACCTAGTCAACTCAACGCAGTATAAAAACAACAATAAAGATGTTGTTTATATAAAACATTTTAAACAGTAGAAAATAACTCAATGTGTTTAAAATAACAACGGAAAAGGGTCAAAAATACCCCTAAAGTATGTGAAATGGACCACTTATACCCTCCATTAAATTTTGGGATAAAAAATACCCATGCCGTTATCCCAGGAGACCACAATACCCTCAAAAGTTAACTACCTACATTTTTAGTGATATGGTAAGCAACATGGGACTAATTCCTCCATCTAAGCGTTGCCAACTAGAATTCACTACAAGAGAACTTTACCTTTAGCGGCGACAAAGTTAACACAAAATCCTGAAATATTCCCAATAAAGGTTTTGAGTGATTTTTAGTGGCGACTAAGGCTACAACAACCATTCACTAGTAAAACTTATTTTTTCAAAAAATACTATGATGATTAATTCTTGGTTGCAACCTAATTTTTCTAAAATAAATAACTTGAACTATCAATATTTAAAACATGCAATATTATTATGAAAATCATCAAAATTACTTCTCGATTCAAATCTGCTACTACATAATGCATCATCGTATATTTTATACATTTACATATGACATAAAAACAAAACATAAAGCATCTTCAAATTCCTCCTTGATCGATATCATTTTTGAGTTTTTAAAAACAATGAAGAAAAAGACAAAGGAATCAAAATTTAATGTTAAAAAACCTTTAGTGACGATATTCTAGGCTTTTGTGGTGTATGATGTCTCCCTTAAAGGTCTAGCTCTTTTGTAGTGAATCCTACTTTGCAATGCTTAGGTGGAAGGACTAGTCCCACGTGGCTTGCCATGTCAATAAAAATTTGGGGTGTTAACTCTTGAGCATATTTGTGGTCTCTTAGTATAACGGCAGTGACATTTTTTATCCCAAAATGTAATGGAGGGTATAAGTGGTCTATTTCGTATAGTTCAGGAGTAATTTTGATCATTTTCCAAAAATTCAATAATAACTCTTATTTTGAAGATTATCTAACCGACAACCATCACTATGAGCTATGTGACGATACATCGTCTTGCACACATTGCCAGAACTTTCCTATATCTTGCCGGAGTATAAGACATCCTCAATTATGTCTGGCAGCGGTACCGGTAACTGACCTACCGGACAGGCACCGACCAGAATCGGACCAGACCGGAACTAGTAGTTTCGAAAATATAGTTGTATTCCGTCATGGACCGGGACCGGACTGGTAATCGGGATAACGACTATTTTCTTTTTAAAAAAATAATTATTAAAATTAAAAAATTAGGAAAATTAATCAATTATTAAACTTTTATGCTTTTAAAGTTTGAAATTTAAACTTTTAAACTTTTAAAGTTCAACATACAAACTTTTAAACTTTAAAAGGTTAAAAGTTTATATTCAAACTTTAAAAATTTAAATTTCAAACTTTAAAAGTTTAAATTTCCAACTTTAAAAGTATAAAAGTTTAATTTAAACTTTAAAGTTTAAAATTTAAATTCCAAACTTTAAAAGTTAAAAGCTTAAATTTCAAACTTTAGAAGTTAAAAAGTTTCTATTTTATAACTTTGTCATTTGAAAATTGAAAATATAATTAAAAAAGAATTTGTATTAAAATTGAAAACAATAAAAAAAAAATTAAGGCAAATAGCCTATAGTTCTATGAATATTAATTAAATTGTACAATTTGAGTTACAAAATATTAGTAGAGGATTAGAGGACCTAATCTACACAGCCACCTTCTAGGAAGGGTTCTGTTTTATTTAGACCTCGAATTATCATACTCATACTAATAGTTCATGCTACCAAGCTAATCTTCTCTTAAATCATTTAACATTTCTCTAGTAACATGATCTGGAATTGGTTGATCGACTAGTTCCTCCAATGCATCAATGCCGTCATCACTAAAATCTTGCGACATTTCATCAATATCATTTTCAAATTTAGTAGGTAAAGCTGGATGCCCATAACTCCTTCTCTCTCCATTAATCCAATCTCGAAATAGTACCGATATCTCCAAGCAATCTGCTGCTAATAAATATCTATGCTTTCCATTTTTAAATCTTGCTGCACTAAAAGCGCCTTCTGAAGATACTGAAGATGCTTGAATAGCTAACACATCTTGAGCCAACGGTTGAAGTTTTGAAAATCTCTTCCCACGATTGTTTTACCAATAGAGAATGAAATGCATAAAAAAATAGGGGAAGGAAATCAGAGACTCCCTTTTTTTTGGTTTAAAAGCTTCTCGCCCTACCGAAGTAACAAAGGCTTTCGAGGCTTACACCTCCCTATTACAGGACCTAAAAAAAGGCTTTCATTAGCGCCCTTAGAATCTAAGCCTTTTGAAGTGCCAGTAGTTGTAGTTGGGCCACACCAACCCTTTCATTCTTATCGCTCCAGATTCCGATCTATATGACCTTCGAGCGGTACAAAATAAACCATTTCGGTAGAAGCAGGTAATAACATAACCTTTAAGAATTTGTTCAAGGGAGAACCCTATGATCTATCAATGGAAAGTTCTCCATGTGTGGCGTGATAAGGAATCCTAGAAAAGATCAATTGAGACTCCTTCCACGGTCCCACGAAGATCTCTACGTACTTATCCAGGACAAGTAAGCTATTCGGCTTGCGTGCCTGGGAGCAGCTCAAACAAAGAAGAGTCTGGTCCGGTCTGAATTCAGGCACGGCCTGTCCGTCTGCTACCAGGTTAGGAAATGGCGCCGGGCGAGGGCGCCGCTTTGCCCCTTAATGAATCGAATGGTCCTTTGACCTTCGTTTGATTCCGACGGCTGACATAGATCTCATGAGACCGGCCCACTATTCCTACAAAAAAAGCCCTGCCCTCTCCTTCGCTACTAGGAAAGTAAGCAACTTCTATTAATGCCGGACCTTGAGTCGAATTGATCATGTCATATGCAACGTCCATCAATGATGGTTCATTAATGTTCATTGATTTAGACTCCTTCCCCCTTCTCAACTACGAAAAATATCGAGAGGGGCTCGAAAGCCCCCAAAGAACGGAAACGGAATTCAATTCACTCCCCATTCTCTCTTAAATAAATAAAGCTCGCCCTGGGCCGGGTCTTTCCCTGTTGTTCTGTTCCTTCCACGAGAAAGACGCACGGAAGAGGTATTTCCAGCGCACGGAGGATCCGTTGAGAGTTTGTCTGGGAAAGGAACTGTATGATCTTTTCCCTTATTGTATTGAATCAATAAAAAAAAGAGGTCAGTGCTACGGCCCCCTATTGTTTGATCCAATATTAACCGGGGACAAGCCGCAACTTCCATAGATCCTTGGTTTGACCTCTCGTAGTGGTCCTTGCTTTTAAGAAAGCGGAGCGGGGCCAATTTCTCCTAGTTTCTCAGTGTGCCCCCCTTTCTTCGAGTGCCCCACCCGGTTCACTGGGCTGTTGGCTTACCAAGCACTTGCCCGTTGCACCCGTTGCCCGCCTAGCGGGCGGAGTGCTCGTTTTCCTGACTTTTCTCTCTCCTGGGCCCTCCCATTGCTGTAGCCATAAGTTATGGCAGCTCCAGCTCGCAACCACAGGGGCCCGCCCCGCGAGGCCAGAGTGGGCTCACCGGTCAGTCTCCATTCGAATTATGTTAGGGGGTCTTTCACTTTTGCCAGATCTAGAGAAAAACTACAAGTCCTCCGTCCTAGATTCCATCGTCGCGGCCATCTGGTTCACCGGTACTACAAAAAAATTTCATGCTTACGTTACTATTATTGATGATTTGATTATCTTGGACCACGAGGACCCTAGTCGTGCTTGTGGTTTCCATTCCAATCATCATATTTATGATAAATCTCCTCGTGCTCTGCGATAAGAACTTGGAGTCTGTATCATGGTGAAGATAAGGTAAGGCTGTGATTCTTGCTCAAAAAGCAGATCGAATACCTTCGAGTTATTGGCTCGTCCAACCCGACATCATTCATGAGTTGCTAGTTCAACTATCCCTCGGAGACAGGGTCAAGAAGTACCATGCATGGTTGCCCCCTATCCTTTCTTTCTCTCAGTCTTACCCAGCAAGCCACCCCAACCCTACAGCCAAAAAAGGTAAGCGCCTAGCGCGAGCTTTATTTATTAGTTTAGTAAAGTCAAGCTTTGGCTCCCTAAAGACTAAAGAAATGGATAAAAAAAGGGGAGGACTTATGCAACGGGCTATGCCACCCAAACCAACTAAGAGAAGTCCAACTCGTCCCCATCGCAAGCACCTATAATGTCATGATCACATTGGTTTACCCTAGTTTCTTTGGTAATTTAATGTACGGTCATCCCTCCAACAAGAAAAGGTATAAATATGGAAACTTCTCTACCATTTGGATCGGAGAATTTATGGAGGAAATCGGGTTTTAAATTCCAAGAAACCGCACAATTATATAGCCAAAGTGAATAGGCCGCGTCTAAAATCATCCCAAGCGATGCTAATGTGGCTAATAAGCTATTTATTTGAAAGCTCCTACTAAGATGAGAAATTCCCCGATAAAGCTGCTAGTACCAAGTGACCTCATACTGGCCAAAGTGGAAGAGAAGAAAATAGTAGAGAGATTCGGCATGGTTCTCACTGAACCTCCGTAATATCTAACAAGTCGAGTCTTATGTCGGTCATATAGAACACCAACACATAGAAATAGGGCTGAAGAAACCAGTCTATGACTTGACATCGGTAGAAGGCTACCTCTAATTCCCTGTATGTTCGATAGAGCCAAACATTCCCACACCACTGATCGGAGTACGCCGATTACCCCCTGAACCATATAACATAGTTACCACCTATCATATGGCTTTCTTACTTAACTTCTTTTTCTGGTCATTCCGCTCTGTCGATCAATGGTAGTATAAGAGATACGTAACCCCCCGAAATTGTTTACAAAATGGTTCCTGCTTCCTACTCATAGTTAGCATGTATCTCCCCCGGTCATACTTTAGTATTCCATCGTAGACCCCCACCCCAACTCTATTTTCCTTATCAGTGAACCGGAACATAGTGAATATGTAATCTTCGATGTAGCAGGGACGAGACGACGTGACATACTACGATCACGTACAGAAGTGTTGTCCTTCGTCTCGGCAACATGGAACCTCTCAACAGCTCACGTTCTTTTATGGGGTCCTATCAGGATAGGTAGGCCCAGGCCTTTTCCCTCCCCCCTCCCTCCATAAGACCCTCTTTCTCTTTCCCTCTCGGGAAAGAAGATAAGAGAGGATTCATTTTTTCCTTTCATGTGAACGGCCCTATCTTGTATCGAAAGGTTTTTCGTGTTATACACCACGTTGAGAAAGACCAACCTCCTATATACCATATTCTTTTTGTACCACGAAAGGGAGGTCCTCCTTATGATACTACGGACGGTTGTCCGAAGTGCAAGGGGTAAACTCGAACTCAGATAAAATAGGATTGTGCACACCGGCTCCTTGAGGTCTCCTATTTTGGCCGAGTTTACCGTACCTCCGTCCCCCATGTTAGGCGGCTGTAATATTTTGTTACGTTCTACCGCTGTTACGCCAGAATCAAAGGGTCCACACGAGCTCCCGTTCTGCGGCGTGGTGGTAGGACCGCTAGGGAAGTGGCTCCGGGTATAGATAGGGTGAAATCTGCAGGGGTCATGCAAATACATAGGCCCCTTTCCTTCTCTTTTGGATGAATGGGGTGGTTTAGAAGGTGTTTTCCGAAGGGGTTGATTGAAGTTTGAGATCAGCCCAAGACTAAGGTCGAGCAACTAGTTGCTGCAGGATTGGACGTCTATATATCTCACTACGCTCCCCTACTCCTATAAAGGCCGGCAGAAGGAATGCTCTGCTCATCTTTCTTACGGCTCGTTACCGTAGCGCTCGTTCACCCCTTCTGCTTCTTCCTTTCAAAAAAACAAGGTAGTATTTCCTTGGTAAATAGCGTCTTGAAGTGAAGCGAAGGCATTATTGAAGGAAAGAAATGGCGGGTCAGTCAATTGCATTAGGTAGGAGATGCAGGACCTGTCTTAACCGCAAGTGTATTCGCTATTCGATTACATCCTAAATCCTACCAATTCCAAAGTGTGTATCTCTTCTTTACTTTTAAGTGACAAGGGGGGTGACAAAGGGTATACTTTCTTCTCTATGTCACCGTCTCATCAAAGAGCGTAGATTAATAGCCAAGCCTACCCTTTTTTTCTTATCAATTTATATCCCATTCTTCAGATATAGTTTTCTTTGATCAAAGAGTGACAGGTGATCCGTCCTTTCTCCCCCTGGCAAGGTATATTGGGTCCTCTCGATGGGGCGTATACATCAGACTCCACGTTAAGCTCATGTGGTTTTATGTTGGTTACTATAATTTCCACAGTCAGACTCTAGTGTATTTGACCAGGTGTTCAATTATACTTCAGTATTCAGTCTCAGCATGTTCAGTACTTGGTCATTGCATTCAGTTCAGTTCTTTTGAGTATATATCAGTATTTCCATCATGTTCAAATTGTATTATTGATCACTTATTCTTTGTTCATATTATATGTTTGTTCAACTTTTATCCTATCGTGCATGCTCAGTACCTTCCAAGTACTGACGCATACTCTGCACTACATCTTTTCGTGATGTAGGTTCAGGTCCTCAACATCTAGATCACGTATAGATCGGTTCCCGATCTCCAGTTCAGCAGCTTCAGTGGTGAATCCTCATATTTCGAGGACAATGAACATGCTTTACACTTTAGTCTTTTTATTAAGTTTTGAATTTTTCTAGAGTTAGTTGGGGGCATGTCCCAACAACTTTAGTCAATTAGAGGCTTTTTCACACATAGTACTAGATTTAGGTTTGGTTTTGAGTTTGATCATCTAGTTGTTGTTAAACTCATAGTCTTTTTGTATATTCAGATCAGTACTGGGTATTCCCCATTTTAGTTATTACTGTTTAAGTTTTCCGTATAATATATTTATTCAGTAATCTTTTAGTATGCTTATGATTTGCCTGTTCATGGTTAACTTAGGGTCACTCATGATCTTAGATCCTGTGTTTACGCCCAGGGGGTAGCCTTGGGGTGTGACACCTTGCTTTCCTAGTTTTGCCTTCATTTTTGCTTAGCACTCATTCACTTTTTGTGAAGAAATTGGAATCAACTTTGTTCATTCGGCAGAGTGTCGTTGTGACATCTCTTCGCCGATCTGATTTGACACTTGATACTCAAACACTATCGGTTTCTGAGATAAGTAGCATATTTGGTTATACGCCTTTCTGTGTAGGCAACCATCAGTTAGAAGTTTTACACTCCTTTTAGTGTTTTTGGCCTTTTTTATCATTCATTCATCATTGCCTAATCTTTTTAGCCCGCATAGCTGGAACTCACAAAACTATTATCAAAATAAGAAAAAGTGGTATGAAAATAGTCATTAAGGATACTCATTGTTGAACTATATAGGCCTTAAATGAGTGTAAATCTACCAATCGTCATGATTGAAGTATTGTATCGACTACCTTGGTGTGGACGTTTGTCTACATTGGCCTTATTGCAATGATTTGGATATGCGATTCTTCAGTAGCCTTATTGTTAGCAGATTCAAGGTCTGGTCACGCTACTCTAATACTGGACGCAGATTTAAGGTCTGGTCATTTAGAGATATTATTAATCTTAGAATCAACATCTTTGCATTTAATATTCATCCACAGTCTATTTTTTGGGCCTTTTTTCCTCACGGAGTTGATACATACCGGCTAGATCATGTTGGTTCTTTGGGAGGTGATCCACGGTTCGAGGTCCAGGCTACACACTCTCTGGCTCTTGATTCATAAGAAAATGTTCTCAGTAGTTGTAGCTATTTTGTGTACATGTCAGGCTTATGAGGGTCCATTTGGGCTTTTTACTTAAAGTTGCACTTGAGTGTACCTTTTGGTATTATGGGGTCTAGTTAGGTTTTAGTTGGATATTTACTTACTTCATTTCAGTTCTTTTCTACACTCATATATATTTTTGTCAGATTTCCTCTTTTCATACTGCCTTTACTTTTCTTGCTCAGTCAACTTATGATGCCTACTGAGTACCTGTAATTTTGATACTCATGATACACTCTATATTTGTTTTGTAATGCAGGTCTGAGCAATAGCTACCATCATTGAGTTCAAACCTACAGTTAACATATTTGGAGACAATGGTGGGCATATGGAGTCCTGGGTCATACATGTATCCATTTGTTTTAGTTGAGTAGGCTTTTGTAATTTGAGATAAGCCTGTCTTTTTTGGTCCACTTTTGGAACTTGTGCGCTCTTTGTTAGCGGCTCTATACTTGTGACTTCCAAGTTCTTGGAAGAATCATTTGATTTTGTATATATGATATGCTTCAACTTTTTCTTCTTCTAATTTTGTTAAATTGTATATCTTCACTTTGTTTCTACCCTTATACATGTTACTTGTCATTTCGGGTTTCCTTACCTACTCACTACAAAAAAAACTCCTAAATCGTGGGGGTTTCAAAGTGAAGGTTAGCTGCAATCCCCACAAATTACATTAAATAAAGGAGATTTTGGTAGCTGGTGGATAATAAAAATAAATAGTGGGGGTTTAAAACCTCGTCATCTAGAAAGAGAAAAATATCAGAAAATAGTCAGGGTTTAAACCCCCTCTATTTGTAGATATAATTTTTTATTTCAAAATATAAAATATAGTATGTATATATTTATACTGTTATTTTATAAAATTACAGTATTTTTAGTTATTGAAAAATGTACAACATACAAATAAAAATATAAAAGAAGTGTCACCTCCATTCTTTATATTTTAATAATGTATATTTAATTACCGAAATACAAAATACAAAATACAAAATACTTCTACACTTTTGGAAACTTCACTCATTCCAAATTACTCTCAGTCCTAACTTTTCTCACTGGCACACTTCTCTACACCGCTGCTTCTCCGCCTCTTCTCCACTACTTTAGCTACCTCACAGCTCTGTAAGCTTCGGCTACTCACCATATTTGAAATGGGATAGGCGTTCTAAGGTAATGTTTTCCACTTCTCACCTCTTAGGAAAATGAATCTAGCCCAGTTCTTTGGACTTTCTCATCTGAATCTTCACAAATCTGAAAGTTTTGTACAAATTACTGGTTGTATTTACTAGATAAGTTTGTTTTTTTGGCTGTTTGTATAGATGCATGGAGGCAAAATTAGGTTAATTTGTTGTATTTTTCATGGATGAATAATTTGAAATTATCAAATTTGAACATGTATTTTGTGGTAGAATTAGGTTTATTTTGTTGTAATCTTGTTGTACTTTTCGTTGTTTAGCTGTCAATGTTGGTATTTTCCAAATAATGAACTGAAATACTCAAATCTCTTGAGGGACTTCAATTGGCCAAAAAAATTGTTTAGTAAGAATGTAGGAGTGGTGGTAGAATCAATAGATGGAACAAATTGACAAATTTATATTCTATTGATTGCTAAATGCTATTGAATCAGTTCTAATTACTTGATTCTCTTTTTTGTTTTCCATTTATGAACTTAATATGATATTTGTGTACAAGTCGAAGTCCTACAAGTTACTAGGTTGTAGTTAATCACATAACACTCCGTCTCTTATTCAGTTGTATGGTGCTTCATATATTCGAGAAGAGATATATGCATTACGTGAGAAAGGTGAACTGTTGCTACCTATACAAAAGTATTTATGAACTATAATAGGGCTTCAACATCCTCAACTATGTCCATTCCGCACCAGCAAGAGACTCTAAATATAAAATCGTAGATAGAAGTAGAGGTAATTACCAACTTTGTCTTTTTCTTCTTTTTGAGTGAGGCAAGTGGTGACTAGGATCAAGCAATTATAGATATCTTGCTAAATGACAAAAACTCGATTTTGTTAAAGTGCATCATTTAGGACATCACACACTAAAATCAGGCTCTTACAAGTACTAACAATTACATCCAGTTTCAGTTCTTTACCCCTTGTCAGCTACCATACTGATTTCCTTTGTAGCCAAGATATTTTTTTTGCTTCTTTTGGAGTGGGATAGGGAGGGATAAGGGATTTTTTTGGAGTTGTGGAGCCTAATATTTTGTCTTGACATTGTGACTTAGCCAATTCTTTCAACAATCATCGAGGATCTGGACAGGATGGGTCGGACCCCTCCATAGAGATTTGAGGTTTGAGTATTGAGAATGAAGAATCTTTCAGTAAACAACATGAATTCTGATTAGTCAAGACGGTAAACTTTGGCTAGTTTAATTTGAAAAAATATCTTTAGACAAGTAAATCTTATTTGTTTGAATCTTTTTCTTGATTTTCTCTTGTCTCTCGTTTGAGTTCACCCTTAATGCAACTTAACATAGGAGTGAAAATATTTTGCTTTGATTAGTGAAACTAATACACTATTCAATTTTCCCAAAAATATTTAAAAGTAGTAGCAAAAAAGGGAAGAAAAGACAAAAACAAGAACTGTATTCAGAACATAGGATGTTGAAGGGTGGTGATTGGATGGAAAGGAAATCAATTATACATTTGTATGTGAACATTTCTAAAAATGGGTGTATTTTTACTACTAATCATGGTGGTATTCATTATGAGCCAATTCTCTGATAATCTTGTATGCACCAGAGAGTTATAATAGTCCGTTTCGATCTTTCTTTCTTGTAACCTTGTGTTATGTATTAAGCTTTATTTTTGGTCGTGACTCGATTAGAAATCGGGTTTGTTGTGTATTAAACTTGTTATTGAGTGTCTTGGCATGTTGCCAAAGTAGTTTGTTTTCATAGCCATAAGAGCTATAATAATTTAAGTCGTGAAGGGGAATAAATTGAGTTGTTCATGTTATACGGAATTTTATGTTAGTTTTTTGTATCTGAATCCACTACTTCCTCTGTCCCTAATTACTTGTCCACCTTTGAATTGACACACCTATTAAGAAAACAATAATTGACATAATGAGTTTACCATTTTACCCCTATTAATTATGAAATGGATGAATTAAAAACTTAAGATTTTCAAGAAGTTCTACATTTTTCAAAGTAATTAATTGAGGGTATAATAGGTAAATAAAAATTGTTTTTTCTTGATTTGTCAAAATGGACAAGTAATTAGGGACAACTAAAAAAAGAAAATGGACAAGTAATTATGGACATAGGGAGTATAACTGATGTACCTCTCCTTTTGTAACATATTGGTATAATTCCACAAGTGAGGTATAGGAAGGTAGGATGCACACAAACCTTATTTCTACGTTTGCGGGATACAGAGATTGTTTCTGATTAGACCATCGACTCAAAAGAATATAATCAAGTCAAGATTGAAAGGTAAAAGATGATAACAAAACGTCAAGATACACAGGGAAATGAAGTAATAGGTAGTAGTGAAACTTGAAGAATATAATACTACGTGACTACTTACTAATACTACTAAATAAGAAGAAGATGACAAGAGGAAATTGAACCCTGCTTTTCCTATTTGAAAGTATGACAACAAGAACTTTGAAATCTTCATTACTCAGAATACTTCATGAGTTATGTGATCATAACATTATTCATCATATTAATTAATGCAACATAACCAACTATATGGGCATATATATGTCTCATACTCTTGGCTTTATAGCAGAGCTATAATCATTATCATAAAATTTAGACCAAAGCATAATTTTTCCAGCTTTATAGCCACGGGCAATCTTAGAAAAATCTTTCCAGCTTGAATTGCGGTCCATTTATTCCAATAACTTATAAGATTTTCTAGAATTTGCAGTCTTCAACAATTGCTTTTTCTCTGGCAGAGGATCTTGATCCAGTTACCAGAGTTCAAAAGCTGCATCATGTGATCTTTTATATATATAGTAGTCCTTCTGTTACAATTTGCTTGTCTGGTATTGATTTGGCACGAAATTTAAGAAAGTCTATAAGTTTTTTGAATCTTGTTGCCTTAAACATGCCATATGGAAAAGTTTATACTAAATCATACTCTCTCCATTCCATATTAATTTAATTTTTGAGGTGTTTCACACCCTTTAAGAAAAGTAGATTAAGACATAAATTGAACATAGTTTTCCATTTTTACCCTTCTTAATTATTGTCATATTTATGATTAAAATAAATAAATATTAATTAATGACTAATTCCAATACAAACTAATTACTTAATTAAAAATAATACTAACTAATGAAGGGTAAAATTGGAAGAAGACACTAAAAGTTGTCTTGAAAATTGAACAATTAAGTTAATTTGGAAAATGAAAAATACCTCAAAAATTAAATTAATATGGAATGGAAGGAGTATATTACTAAAAGTGGAAGCTCCAAAGATAAAAATGTTGATTACCATTTTACCCCTAGGCTAAATTAAACATCTAATTAATTAAATATTAAATAACAATATTTTATTTATTATAAATTGTTAGTTATTTATTATACAAACAATTAAAGAATCATTATATTTATTTTGATAGTATTTGACCTTTCAATTTTCCATGTGACTTTTCATGTTTCCGTAATTTTTCGCAAGCTCCAAAGATGAAAAGTTAGATTCATTTTACCCCTAGGCAAAATTGAACATTCTAATTAAACAAATATTAAATAATAATATTTTAATTATTATTTGAATTGTTAGTTATTTATTATAAAGACAATGAAAGAATTATTATATTTATTTTACCCCTAGGCTAAATTAAGCATTATAATTAATTAAATAATAAATAATAATATTTTAATTATTATTTTTAATTGTTAGTTATTTATTATAAAAATATTGAAAGAATCATTATATTTATATTACTAGTATTTGACCTTTCAATTTTTCATGTGACTTTTCATCTTTCCGTAATTTTTTGGAAGCTCCAAATATCAAAAGTTAGATTAATTTTACCCCTAGGCTAAATTGAAAATTCTAATTAGCCAAATATTAAATAATAATATTTAATTATTATTTGAATTGTTAGTTATTTATTATAAAGACAATGAAAGAATTATTATATTTATTTTGCCCCTATGCTAAATTAAACAATCTAAATAATTAAATATTAAATAATAATATTTTAATTATTATTTTGAATATTATTTATTTATTATAAATATAATTAAAGAATCATTATATTTATTAATAGTATTTGACCTTTCAATTTTCCATGGGATTTTTCATGTTTCCGTAATTTTTCGGAAGCTCCAAAGATGAAAAGTTCGATTCATTTTACCCCCTAAATTAAACATTATAATTAACCAAATATTAAATAACAATATTTTAATTATTATTTGAATTGTTAGTTATTTATTATAAAGATGATGAAATAATTATTATATTTATTTTACCCCTAGGTTATATTAAACATTCTAATTAATTAAATATTAAATAATAATATTTTAATTATTATTTTGAATTTTTAGTTATTTAGTATAAAGATAATGAAAATGATATTATATTTATTTTAATAAGATTTGACCTTTCAATTTTCCATGTGACTTTTCAAGAAAAACTTTTATTTACTACTTCGACAATTCTTGTGTGTAGGAGCTCTAAACAGGTGAAATAATGTCACAATTTGTGGTGAAAGTTGTGAGATCACCTTATACAGTCATGAGAATAGAAAAGAATTCAACTATTGAAGTATCGGAGTTTAGTGTGTTAGTTTTATACGTATTTGTAGTAATTATAATTATAATAAGACTTTTATATCTCTCTTCATATAGTTTTCATTATAGAGACAAAAGTTTTTAAAAAATGCCTAATTGTCTTGCCCATGTGTATCTTTCTTCTTTTTCTTTTTTTTTGTTCTCTGTACTTATAGTTTTATATATACATAAGCTTTCATCTTTAAGAATGAAACATATAACGTTAGATTAATGGTGGATAAGTTATGTATTAAGAGAAAATTAAATTTTGTATAAAAATAGTAGTTATGTTCATAAATATCCTGATTTTCAAAATATAAATAATAAGAACTTTTACACCTGGGTTTTAAATATTTATAATTAACAAATTAGTTTAAAGTGCTTGCGGATAAAAATATAATATAATATTTTGAACACATTCATTATAATTATCAGGAAATTCAAAAGACAAAGTAAAACAATTAGAAGGTTTTGTTTTCCTTTCACTCAAAGTTAATCTTACACCATTTTTGGTACCAAAAGTAAATAATCTCCTCTCAAGCTTTTAATTGAAGAAATATTAATATTGCAGTACGATTTGCAGAGGATTAATCTCATGCAATCTTTTGATCTTCTAGCATTATGCTACCAACAAAAAGGAACTTTTAACACTATCGAGAAATTTAATTTAGATAGTTGGTATCCTTTCCTTTTTTATTTACAAGATTATTTTTTGACTTATAAATAGAGTTTCTTTTATTAACTTCTTATATTATTATCTTAGTACATTCACTTGGAGGTCATGAAATTGATGTGTCACAATTAGTAGTAAGACAAAGTAAGAAACCTCATTAGACATATTTTATAAAAAAGAACTCAAATTATATTTTTTAACAGTATTTATTTTTTTAAGAAATAATAAACTCATTATTACGGGTTAGACGCGCAAAGCGCGTTCCCAGAAACTAGTATTACCGAAAAAGGAAAGAGACATTTTTTGAAAACGGACTGGAAAAGAAAAGTAAGACGAACATATTGAAATGGAGGGTGTAGATAATAACTAATCACATTGGGATCACTTGCCCGCTTTGATTAAAGTATGTCAATTCAAAACAAAAGCTGCATCTGATGCAAAGAATTCAACTACCTAAATTCAAAACTCCCGCTAGTAAACCCCTGCTAATGGTACCAGCGGTTGCCAAGAAACCCCCGTGACTTAATTTTGACTCACCTAATGGCAGGAGTTTATTCAGCTGCCGTAAGACTAAATTGTGGGGGTTATTGACCGTCGCATTATGTAATTATAACCCCTAGAGTTTTAGCCTTTTTTGTAGTAACTGGTGGGTTATAGTAGAGGCGATCATGACTCGAGAAATATGATTGTAACCCAAAAGAGGCTTAAATTACTATATGGCTTGAAACAGACACCAAAATAATGACCTGAAAAGTTTGATTCATGTATGATTGAAAATGATTTTTAAATAAATAAGTGTGATAAGTGTATAAAATCAATCTGGAATAATTCACATGCTATTCTTTGCCTCTATATATTATGATTTATTATCTTTCTTCAGATGAATGATATTGGAGATACAAAAAATATTCTTCCGTGAGGAAAATGTTTATACTATAGTGTGTAATAGAATTTTTCTTGACCAGTCACATTTTGTTGAGTTTTTTCTAAAAGAACATCTTCATTGCAACCATGTTGTAACTCCTTTTAATTCAAGTGTTCACTTGTTTCATATCGGCTATGTCGTCATCATACAAGTCTAAAACATACTCCAAGTTATATTCAACTTTACTAAATTATTTCTTAAAAAACTTAATTTATGTTGGTATCATACAAGTCTAAAACATATTTCAAATTTGAAATTCTTCACTTTCCCTTGCTGTTAAACCTCCTAAATTCACACTAAGGAAGTATTTTCTTTATTTTAGCCTTTTACTAGAATTTTAGTTTGTTGATTTGTTCTCGGAGTTGGAATACTTTGCCACCTAAATTTTCAATCGCATTTCAATTGGCATTAAAGGTTAGTCCTAAAACCTCGAGTTTATTGTTAAACATTTTGAACTCTTTTGCAATTATAGTATCGTATTGATGTGTGCTGGGCCTCTCTACTAGAATTAGAATGTTTACATGCCTATTTCAATTTGAAAATCTTGTCAGTGGTGCTTTGATCGTCAAATGCCTTTATTTGTCGTGATTATAATTGAATGAAATCTCTTTGGGTTTTGATTGCGTATGGTTCAATTGATTGGGTGAAGTCTGAGTATCCCAGTTTGTGCTAAATGTCAAAAATTTGCGTAATGATAGAGTGGGTGACACCACTCTTAAAAGCAAATATTATCAAAATGGCCAAATTCGGCAAATCCTGGAGAAGTCTGACTATTCTAGGGTGATGGGTAGTTTGGGTCCTGTTTGAATTTCAATAGTGCATGCTTTGATTTCAATTTCAGGAGTTGCGGAATTGAATTCGAGAAGGTGGGTAGAAAATGGGCACGTTGGTTCATTCAACGACCTGAGTCGATCTCGCCGAATCACTCGGCGGTTCGCCCATTTTCTTCATCTCGTGTTTAATTTTTTGTCAAGCTTTTGATTTGAGTATGTAACTTTCGGTGAGATGCCTGAGTTCACTGAAGGCACTCGGCGACTCGCCAAAATTACTATTTATCACTTTTTATTTACACCACTGAGACCTTTATGTACTGTAACTTTCAGCAGACAAACCCTTTCTTACCGAAAGTAGTCGACGATTTGCCAAAAGGACTATTTTATCACCGATTTTCCTTAATTGTTGAGCTAATCCGTTCAGCGAGCTTGACTTAGCTCATCAAAGAGGTTCGGTGACTCGCTGACTGAATCAGCGAGTCTCTCTGAAATAACTTTTATGTGCTTGCATTTAAGTTTCTTCTCGATCTTTTGCAGATATGGTACGTACCAATCTAACCGAGCCACCTCAGAAAAAGGGAAAGGGCTTTACGATAAATGAAGGAGGATCACGTCTTTCACAGAAAAGAAAGCAAGATCCCCTTCCGGGAGATAAATGCAAACGAAAGAAGCATATCGCTAAGAAAGAGGCAGCTATTGAGCTAGATTTTTTTGAACTGGAAGATGAGGAGCTCTTGATTCATTGTAGTAGTAGACACCAGGCTAGATCTCAACCTACCCCCACTGGAGCCTCCTCAGCTGCTATCCCACCTACTACTGAATCAGTGCCATCTCTAGCACCTCCAGTCACCTTTGAATTGCCTATAGTTCCTCCACCGAGGCTGTTAATTATATTGAAAGGGGTTGGTTTATAGACCATTCATAGAGAAAAAAATACTATCCCTGGAGGGCCTAGAACGGAAGCATCCTGATGTGCTTGACACGCTCTGATACCATGGGTTTGAACAGTTCACAAGGTCCCGAATCCCTTATATTTTGTCTTGGGTTAGGGAATTCTACACAGCCTATGGGAAGTTAGTGCCTAAAAACAAGAAGAAGGAAAGTGAGTTTAGACGAGTGAAATCGGTCATGGTCAGAGGCAAGGAGGTGGAGTGCCACATCGAGCATATTAATGTTGTATTAGGTAGACCACTTCACTCTGCATTCCCTTACGAGGGGTTGCAAATTGTTTAGCCTCTGGATGATTTGAAGGGTTGGTGGCTCCGATGATTTCTAACACCACCCTGAGATGGATGGATGCAGGAGCTCCCGTTGAGAAAAGGGACATGAACATCGCCTCCAGGATCTGGTTTGGCTTCATCAGCAGCACTATCATGCTATCTCAGAACAATTCTATTATGTGCCATCCTAAGGCGGCTTGCCTCGGGTCTATCATTTCTAGAAGGCGGATTGACCTAGGACTGCTGACTTTATTGGAGATGGCCATGAGAGCCAAGCAGATACTTACCTCTTTGCCATTCCCGGTTTTGATCACTGAGTTATGCCAGCGTGCCGGAGTACCCCGGGATCCTGCGAATGATATAGAGGTCATCCCTTCATCCTCCACAGACATTCAGCGTATTGAGACCGAGTTCACACGAGAGGAGGTTGACAGGAAGAGAGCAGCTCCAACAGATACTTCTCTAGAGGTTAATGTTGACTCATTACCAGCAAAGGCTCCTTCGCCTACTCCGGCCTCAAAGCCCTCAGGTACACCCGCTCCTTCTTTCTCTTCCTCACAGGCTGCAAGTGCATCCTCAACCTCCCAGCCTGCCAGGATTACTCAGGGCCATGATCCTGAAGATGGGGCAGTTGGCCTATTCAGCTGATGTGAGAGCTACCTGATTGGAGAGATCCATTTCGGGGATGATTGACAGTGCCATACTAGCAGCACTTACCCCCCTTCAGTGTTGATGCCTTGATAGTGAGAGTCATTGCTTGTGAGAGAAGACAGGGGGAGGCGTTTGAGGTGATGACTTTCAGAGTCGAGATTGCGAGTTAGAGGACGGACGTAGACTATCTTAAGTCTACCAACTTCACTTCACTACTAGAGACTGCTGAGAACATGGATGCTCCTGAGACCTCAAGGATTCCTCCAGCTACAACCGGAGATGTACAAGGGGATGGCACGTCGCATACAGAGTCGGATGCAGAGACCGACGAGGAGTTGATATCGGTATATGTTGAGGAAACACAAGGGAGCGTAGATGAGAGTAGGCCTGGCAGGGGGACTGGGTCGGCCCGCGACCGGTTCGAGAACTAGCTTGCCGAACCCGGTCCCGTACATTTTCGCGGGTTGGGAGGGGTTTGGGATAAGGGGCTAGTTCACCCTTTGGGCCCGGTCCCGGCCCGGCTGAACCGGCCGATTCGCGGGATCTCCTAATTTTTTTATTATTTTTTTGAATTATATCCGCTGGGGCAATGGCTAGTGGGGCCCCCCAACATATTTATTCACCTTTTTTTCCCTTTCCCAACACCCCCTACCACCCCTACTTTTAATACTTTAATTTAAACCCTCAAGTTATCATAAATACACTTTAATCCACTTTTAATATTATAAATAACCCTCTATCCCTTATTATTTCTTACTAAATCATCTATTCTCTCATCTATTTTTTATATCCTCTCAACCTTAAGTCCCAATTTTTTATTCCATTTAAGTCTCATATTATATCATAATACATATATTTCAATTCTAAATTTTCATATTATATCATAATATATACAATTCACATATTTTCTATCAAGTATTGGAGTTCCAAATTACAAGTTACAACAAACTACAAGCTTCAAGAATCGGTGATAACGTCTGCTATTAACGCAGACGTTTGGTACATTCGTTTCATAATATTTATATTTTATTTTTCATCATTAATTTTTGTGTTATTATTATTTTTATAGTATACTTTACATATAATTAAATATGAGTTCTAACAAAAAATATACCGGTAAAGGAAAAGAGATAGAACCAAGTGGCATTAGTAAATTATTTAATTTTAATAAAAAAAGTAGTAAGGAAAAAAATAAGAGTAAATGTGGTGGTACTTCTTCTAAATCAATGTCTAGAGTTAGATTTAATACAAATGATTTTACATATGTTGATGATGCTTCTTATAATATTGATTCAAATGCTCAACTCGATCATGAACTTTTAGAACAAATTTATTGTGATATTAATCCTTATCCTGATGAAAATTCAGGTGAAGAAGTAGAAGTTGGTTCGGGAGAAGATGAATTAAAAGATATACCTACTAGTCCGGTGACAAAAGTTCCAAATGAAACTACAAATTCAACGGAGCAAAATTCTTGATGCCCACCCCTTATACCTCCTACATGGGAGAAGGTGAAGTATCAACGCCCTAAAACTTCTGTTGTGTGGCAATTTATGGCTTTAGATAAGGAAAACTCTATTCCTATTTGTAATAAGTGTAAGCAACCTTTTAAATATAAACAAGGTGGAGGTCAAGGTGGGACGGGGGGCTTAAATAGACATTTGTTAACTTGTGTGCCGATTCAATATAAAGAAGCTAAATCATTAGCCATTAGAAAAAAAGAATTCCAGTTAATGATTTTGATATTAATGTTAATGAATCGGTAGGGGCTTCTAACATGGATCAAGGAACATTAGATCCTTCTTACCCCGGTGGTCCACTAACACAACGTAAATATAATAAGGAAAGAGATCGCGAAAATTTAGCTAAAATGGTTTATGTTTGTGGTTTACCTTATAGTTTTCCTTCACATCCCGGTTTTATTGAATATGTTCAACAAAATTATAATCCTAATTATAGAGGTTTTTCAAGAAATACTGTTAAATCTGATGTTTTTGTATATCAAGGTAAACATTGTCAATATCTTCGTTGTATATTTAGCATATTAGATTGTAGAGTGTCTATAACTTCGGACATGGGTCGTAGTGTTAATGGACATAATTATTTAACTATTACAGCACATTGGATTGATAATAACTGGAATTTGCAAAAAAGAATCTTAAGTTATAAAGAATGTGTAGAGAAAACAACCAGAGCATATTTACCTTCAAATATTTTGAGTGTTCTAGATTATTACATGCTTAGAGATAAAGTAATGTTTGCCACATTAGATAATGCATCTAATAATACAAACGCTGCTAGTATGTTAAAAGTTAGAATATGTCCAATTGATGTTAATGCTTTTCATGTTAGATGTGTTGCACATGTATTAAATTTAGTTGTACAAAATGGTATTTCATTATTTAAATGTGGTTGTCTGAAAATTGAATATGTTGTTGCCTGGATATTTTATTCTCATAGACCTGCTAGAATTAGGAAATTTAATGAGCGTTGTGTACTATGTGATTTGCCACCAAGAAAAATTCCAAGACATATTAAAACAAAGTGGAATTCTTTTTACGAAATGTTTTCAGTTGCTTACAAATATAAAGGACCCATACAAATGGTGTTTAATGCTCATAATGCTGACCCATTAGACATAATTTGTGAAGAAGATTGGGAAGAAAGTAATGAACTATTATAATTTTTAAGACTTTTTTTATGATGCTACAACCATGTTTTCTGGAATTTATTATCCTAATATTTCATCAGTATTAATAAATATTTCTGCTATTTCAATTCAATTTTCTAAATACAAAAAAATTGAAAATTTTAGAGATGCAATTGAAGGTATGATTGAAAAATTTTAAAAATATTTTTTTCCTATTCCTCAAATTTTTTTAACTGCTACTTTACTTCATCCTGACTATAAATTAC